>BJBW01006209.1:0-157367 GCA_004320125.1 Scolopax mira
AGTTTTCTTGTTCCTCTGCAGTACCATGTTTTTTTATGTTGCTGTGAAAACGTCTCTGCTCATGAGTGGAGTGGACACGCTTGAACGGAAGAAGCTGCTGGTGTTTGAAGCTCAGTGTTGCTGAGGGAGTTGTGGGGTTTGCATTGTGTGTGTCCTTCAGCCCTGACCAGGGATGTGATTTAACTGCATGTAGTACTCTTGCAGGAGGGCTTGTGGCAACCTACCTCTGTGTTGCTGGCAAAACAGCCTGGAGTCAGATAATTATTTTTTTTAATTATTTTCTTGACAATCAATAGAAACTTCTGATCACTAATTCAGATACTGAGGAAATTAATTATATCACAAATAATTATGAAGTCGCTTACATGGATAGTTATTGAGCCCTTTCTCCTCACAATCTCCGCTTGCTGCAGGCTACAAAATGGCGCTGGGGCTGAGGCAGGCTGTCCCTTAGGGGGTGTCCCTGGCCCCTTGGCTGTGGGGGACCCCACAGAGTGTCTCCATCCCTCAGCAGCCGCCATTTCCTGCCCCTGACACCTTGTATCCAGGCGCTTCTCTGGCTGAGAGATGTTTTGGGGCAATGGCTGGGCTCTGGCGTGTGGTAGATTTTTCTGCCTGGGGTCCCCTCAGGGCCAGAGCCCATGGGAACTGGTTGGGACTGGCTTAGGGTGGTATTTGGCCTCATGATAGGTCTCCCCGCTCTGCAGCCTGTCACTTGTGCCACTTAATGTCATTCTGTGAGAGATGTGGCTAAAGGTATGGCTGTGGGATGGCGTTGAATATCCATAAGGGAATCGCCTCAGGCTGAGGGGCAGGTGAGGAGACATGGGGGCAGGTGGCCTGTAGACATGGCTGGCCTGAACTCCAACTGAGCAGGCTCAACGGCACTCCCTCCATTTTGCCTCAGCCCTGACCTGTGAGACCAAAGCTTTATCACAACTGATGGGGAATTTTACCCAAGTTACACGCTTAAGTTAACCTGAACATAAGTACTGGACTACCTAGGGATCAATTAAGCACAACTCATGTAGAGTAAAAGTCAGCGTGGCTGCTTAAAAGGCTGATTTATATGCATTTTCTTCAAATGCTTCTAAAAGTAGTCAGTAGTATCACTCTTTCATTTTACCTGAAATTGTGCCACTATGTAGTTCATCTCAGATGACTAATGAAGTACTTAGTTCTCATTCAACCTATTTAGCATTTCTTTGACACTCAAAGTTATGTTCCTTTTCCATGCTTTAGCTGTGGTCATTGAGACATGGAGACCAAATCTATAGTCCTGGTTAGCCTGAGCAGAAGTGAGGGCTCAGTTTCTGACTGAACCACCGTATACAGAAAATGAGGTTGCAAAAGTTAACAACTTGCATGGCATCCCAATAGCAAGGTCAGAAAGTCAGACATAACTGAAATAATTTTCCAGGTAAAATAGTGTTGATCTTACTCCTTTCTCTACATGCATGATTGTGACCTTAGACTTAATGAAGTATCCTTTAACTGAAAACTTTTTACCACTTTATCCTTTTTGCTTTGTCTGAGATGGTAGAAGTAAACATAAATGTGTAAATATGTTTCAGTACTTGATGTGATATTGTTTAGGCTGCTTTATTGTACTTGCCAACTCGGGTAACCTGCTTTGAACTTGCTGGAATTGCTCATTACTGCATGAGCACTGTGCAAAATCCTATGTGTGACAGGTACCTGTATGTTACAGTAGCAATGTATAGTTATTGATATTGGTGTAGGGAACTGTAGTAACATAGCCTACTTCTCACCAAATTAAGGTGGAGAAGAACACATGGTGTTTCATGTCTGTTTATGCCTGTTATGTGTTGTGTGGTGAATGGAATTCACTATGTAGCTTTCCAGTGCTAGTTCCTTTCTAGCTAGTACAAGGTTTTGAAACAGACAGTCATAAGCAGGCATAAGAGTTAACTTTGTCAAACCTTGTTGATTTTTGATCAATGTAGCATAGAATTTTTTTTCCCCAAGAACCAAATGTTTTTGTTTGAAAACTGTAGGAGTAACAAGCTAATGAACAAAATTGAACCTCAAAACAAGGGATTTATTGTCTTAAAAACAACCTTGCTCTAATTGCACTTCTTGTGAGGTAGTTTTTTTTCTTCTGTTCAAGCTTATATTTCACTTATAAGACAGGAAATACAGCTTTGCTGATTAAATGTTTTTGAGATATAAATAACTTACTGTCTTCAAAGACAATGTCCATTTAACAAATGCTTCTGAAGTGAAACTTTGTGATGAATTAAAAATTAAATTAAAATCTTGGTTTACCTGGGTTGGTAAAATAATTGCTTATGGATGTCTGTGCTAAGTGTAAAGATGTAAAAAGGTAAAAAGTGCTTTCAGGGTGAAGGGTGTTAAAAGAAAAGCTCTGACAGCTGTAACTGGTCCAAAGTGGTTTATTTCTTGTTCTTTCCTGTTTGTATGTGTCCATGTCCCACTCCTACCCCTGCCACAGGAGGTAATGAACATGTTTGCTATCAACTTGCTCCTTTGATGGGCTTAGAGTACAGGTAAAATAACAAAATTAATCCACAAGCTGCACAGGAGGAAGAGTACCAGCTGTGTATATTTTTTTTTTATTGCATTGTTTATGGATAATTATCATTAGGTACTAAATGACAGCAATCAGCATGTTGGCAAAAAGCAGATGTCTAAAACAATATTCCTGTATTCTGCTGGTTTTTTTGACTGCTGCTGAACACGGAGGCAGTGACTCAGAAAACTGCCAAGGATGGCTCCAGCTGCTGAATAGGAACAGTGAGAGCCTGTATTGACTACATGAATTACTTAAAATTTATCTACACTAAAGCTTACCTCCCTTTTTTCCCCCAATCAGTTAGTTTTGTCATTAATGAACATGCTGTGTACCACCAGTGCCAGCACTGATCCCAGGGACTGCGCTACTGATTCCTCTCCATCTTAAAAGTGCCTGTTAAGCTCTATCCTTTGCTTTGTTGTTCTTTCTAATGTGCTTATCTTATTGTGAATGAAGTTGGACTTGTCAGAGTGTGGTTCCTGGTTGCCCTACATAGCCCTTTCTGTAGCTGTGAGTTACACAGGCAGGACCAGCGAGTCCTCCAGGTACAGAGACTCTCGATAAGGCTGGCTAACACACCTTGGCTAGCAGTTCTTACAAGTCACATTTTATTTTTTTCAGAACTTTTGTGAACATTGTTCTGCCCCACTGATTTATTAACATCTAACTTCCTTGTTTGGTCTAGTATTTCCTGAATTTACTTCAGATTGATGTGGCTCCTCTGCCAGATATGCAACAAAGAATGCAATGAGTTTGGAAATCCCCCCAAAGATTTCAGCAGTGAGGACTGATGTAAATAAGTCACTGAGCTTCTCTGCTACAGCTTTATCATTTATGTCTGCCCCTTTTACACCTTTGTCATCCAGCAGTGACAACTTTACTAGCTGGCTTCCTGTTTTTGATATTATAAATACATGTTGATGTATTTAAAGAGCTGTTTACTAGCACCGTGATGTTTGTTTGCTGGCACTTTTTGGATTGTCTTTTAGCTTCCTTAATTTCCTGCTTACATTTGACTTATGAGCTTCCCTGTCTTTACTTAAGCAATCCACTTTCTAAGAGCTGACCTATGCCCTGCAATAGTCTCCCAACTCTCCCTGAGGCTTCTTGCTTTTTGAACGGCTCCTTAGTGTCCTCTTTCTTTCTTGCCATGACCTTATATAGTTCCCTTTCTTAAAACTGAGTAGCTGTACACTGGTTTTGTTTGGTGACTTAGTATCAGTGCCATTCTTTGTGTTACCTAACAGGTAGCCTTTATAGCCTTCTCTGGTTTGGATTGTACCATATGCTTAAAGTCTCTTTTCCACTGAAGAGCTGTATATGGATCTAGAATAACTGATACTATATTGTCTCTTTCTTTTCCCTGTGGGCAAATAGTGAGTATTTCTGAATGTCCATGTGTTGATATATTGCACCCATTAGTGTTGTAATACTCTGGAAGC
This sequence comes from Scolopax mira, assembly GCA_004320125.1. Taxonomy (NCBI): domain Eukaryota; kingdom Metazoa; phylum Chordata; class Aves; order Charadriiformes; family Scolopacidae; genus Scolopax; species Scolopax mira. Next base: position 4,000 of record BJBW01006209.1, read on the forward strand.
TGTCTGTTAAAATTGAGAGGCACAAGCTGGGCATGAAGCTACTCTGGGTGCTTAATGGAGCTACATATATTATTACCTTTTGCATACACACAGTATATACAGTGATGATTAAAACTTTGCACTTAGACATATTCTAGCTCAGGATTTCATAAAATTCAAAACCCCTGCACTTAGAACATCCAGGAAGAAGGTAGCCTTGCTTTTCCCATTTTGCAGTCATGGAAAAAACTCTGAAGGAGAATACTCTGTGGTTATATGAGAGGTCTCTGTGGACATCTTTATAAGAGCTGAAGTGTGTTTACATTCATTTCTGTGCAGTTGCCAGAAGATTGTCCTCCTTCCATAAGGCATGTGCATGCATTTGAAGGAGCAGTACAGAAGTTTATTCTCTACAGATGCTCTTTGAATGGCTTTTACAGATGCAATCCAGCATTGAGACAAGATATGCCAGCAAGTTATTGTTGGCTAATATTGCTTAGCTAGTTGAAGCTCATATTAACCAATAACACCTAGATCGCTGAATAAACCTAAACTTTTTTCTCTTTGGTCTATATCATTAAAGTCACATATATTCTTTTTACTAGGAGCACAGGACTGGAGTGTTTGGGGTTTTTTTAAAAGGGCTGCTCCCAGTCCCATGCTATAGCAGTCATCTTGTATTCTGTAAATAGAAACACTAGACTTTGCAGAGCTTGTCGGTTTGAGCCTTTGTTTAACCTGTGAGTGTTGGACCAATCTTGCTTCAAATCTAGCTGTATGTCTGTGCTTTGTTGTTTAAGATTTTGGATTCAAGCCTACTACTTATCTGCCTGGACCAGAAAGCTATTGGAAAGGTACACGCTGTCTCCGTGTGATGACTTTGCTGATGAGTTGCAGGAGTTCCTCATCACATGAGGAGCTAAATAGCAAAGTAGAGTTGCATACTTCAAAAGTTACTGCAGAAAAATGAAAGTGAAATTGTCCAGAGCAGTTTCTTCATCAAAGCTGACTGAAATAACATCTGTGGTGAAAACCTGTACCTCATCACTTCATTGTAATACATGCAAAGAAAATTGTTAGTGAAACAGTTGTGTGTGTAAAGATGAACTAAACTTAATAATACAGAAGATGTCTTACTGTCTTGTATCTGAGTAATGCATTATCTTGAGTGATTTCTTATCAAATGAAATTTCAGCGGCTGTCAGGATCTTCTGTGATTGTGGGCTTCTGTGGAGGTATTTAGCTGTGGAATTGTTCTCAATGCCAGGCTTCAGAAGGATTTTGGTTGTTATCTAGGTATCATTTTCTCCTTTACAATTAGACTGGTAGATTTATGTAGCTACTCCAGCTAGATTTCACTTGTCTGATATTTAGTTATCAATAATTTCAACAGCATATTAATTTACGGTTTTTTAACTGTAAAATGCATTAATGTGACTTATTTGCAGGATTTTTACTACAATGCTTTTCAAATGGTATGGTCAAACTTTACCACTTTCATTGCTAGGTTTCAAACACTTTGCAAAGAAGTATCAGAAGGAAAGGAGTTGGAAAGGACTTCTGTTAAGGCTTGAAAACAAGGTAAGCAATGTGAATCTCCTGATTCCATGTCTGAATGCAAAGTTGTCTTATTTGAATTAAAATCAACTTAGGAGTTTGCTGAATAAAACTTGTGAATACACTTGCATTACCTGTAATGTCAGCTTAGTCTAGATAAAGCTTAATGCACTGGGAAAAAAATACAAGTACTTCTAAATGCAAGTGTGCCCATGAGAATGTTTAGGTATTACCAAATATTTAAGTTCTTACCTTTAAACTGCATGGTTTACATGTAGAATTTTTGCAGCTCACTGGAGAATTATTTTGTGGTGAATTTTTTAACCCAGTTATCTGTAAGTCTCTAATGTAAGATTTTGTCCTGTACTTGCATTAATATTAGTTCTGTTGCCTCAAATGGGTTAATTAGCTCAAAAATATGTAATTAATTTAGTGGAAAGATAAAATGTTAATTTCTTTCACAATGAGAGACTCAATGTAATGAGTTTTCAGCAGTTAACTCTGACTTACTGTCAATAGCTGTTACACCACATCCACAGACCAAGAAGGTTTTTAGATACTGATAAAGTGGACATGAAGCCATTACTCGCTACTTTTTGAAGTTTGTAGCCTGAAAAATATATGTTTTAAAAACACCCTTTAAACGTGTTACGTGGATTCCTTGCACCTTGCCCCTTCCTGGTGATAAGTTATTCAGTCTTTTCCATCCTCAAATGAGACAACCTGAACATGCTTTATAGGAAAACCGTTCTATGAAGTTTGCAGGCTTATAGAGGACAGAAAGACTTCCAGAAACAGAAAGAATGAGCTTACTAAAAAAATAAAAAGCTTTGCACTGTTTGACAAATCTTGAATCTCAACTTGTGAAAACAAAACCTAAGTTTAGGTTCAGTGTTATTTTGAAAGGATCTGCTCAACTTAAACTCAGAACAAGAGCTGTGTGCTCCCTTTTGTATTATGGAGTTACATAGTACAACAAATAACTCTGAATTGTGATGTACCAGCTGCTGTGTAAATGCTGAGGAGAACCTTTTCACCAAAGAGTTTTGACCAAGATAATGAACAGCTGTTTACTTCCAGTGCAATGTTTTTATATATATATATTATGGAGAGTTGTACTGAACTGATAAAATGGAATAGTTGTGATTTGTATGTTTCTTTAATCTAGGGGGATTTGCTGTGCTTCTGCTTTTACTCGCTGCTTTTCAGAAGTTTGTGTCTCTTCATTGGTCTTGTAACATACTCAATATCTTGTGGTGTTAAAACAGATCTTGCAGAAAAACACCCGTTTTTTAGCTTGAGAAAGAAAGATAGGAGAATAAAATTCACACAGCACTCTTCTCTGATTTGTTACTTCTTATGCTTTAGAAGAAAGGCACTCTCGACTTTAGGTTTCTGCAACTTCAGTTTCTAGCCCCTGGGTTGTGGTATGTCTTGCTCAGAGATAAGTTTAGCATCTGGTACTGCTAGTCTCCCTCTGAAAGTTCTTCTGCTCTGTGTGATAAGAAAACTTGTAACCATCTGAAGCTGAACTCTATAAAATTTTTGACTACAATAAACATATACATATATGTTTGTTTTTAATATATTTTTCCCATTCTCCAAATCATTGTCATGCCCCATATAATTTTCTTCAGACTTTTCAATGCCTTTTTAAGGATTTATGTGGATAACTCTGTCAAGGCAGAAGTCTGTGACTTCCTGACTTCTGTGTGAGAGGACTTGCATTTACTTCAGTGAGACAGACATTTTTCATTACGTATATATGTGTCAAACTGAGAGGCCTTGCTTGTACTTCGAAGTTCTCTGAAATGGTAAATTTAAACCCAAACACTGGGGAACAATGCTAATGCTGTATGTTGTTTTGTGGTGTGTTTTTTTTTTTTTTAAAGAAAAACAAAGGAGAGGAAGAACTAACTAGGCCCTGGGGATTGATCTTGACTGTGCCTTATTACCAGAGCTTTATCCTTTCCAGTTCTTAAAAACACTGTCAGTTTTTGAACTCTGATGACCTGATTAATGCATTGGAGGGATGCCTATAGATTGCGGTATTGGTATTGTTTCCAGATGGTTTCCTGGCAGGCAGATTGGCAGCAAGATATCATCTTTGTGGTGATGAGAGGAAATAATGTGGATTTTTCCTTTTTTTTAATGGACCTTCTCTCGACAAATAAATGCTAGCTATTGGGTCAGTTATCCTGAAAAACAGTAGCCTTGTGGTAAACTGAATTCTGTAGATTTATTGGAGTCTATAGAGTAATACAGTAGAAGGATATGATATCTATATTGTTTGCAGAGACTCAAAAGCCCTGTAATACCCGCTCCTCCTTCAGTCATCATGGAGATGTCTTTTGAAGCTGCATGTATCCTGTGCTTGTGGAATCTATGGGATAATCCCAGACATGTTTCTTGGGGCAAATACTGGATTTCACAGGACTTAATTCAGAGACTTAAGTTCAGTCAGTGCAGCAGGCAGCAGCTGTTAAAAATTCTTGAGATACCACTGTTTAGGAATTGCCTTCCCGTATTTTGTGCTTCTCCCAGGTAGCGCTGATCAGCCTCAGTGTAGGTTGGAAAGGGCTAAACTGAGTTGCTGTCAGTATCCAGTGAGTCTGAATAAATGACTGAACTTTCTAACCTTCTTCCCTGTCCCTTTGTGACAACAGTTGTAGTGTCCTATCCGCTTTTCAGCACCACCAAGAAATTACTTCTTTGTAATAGCACAGTTTTGTTTGCACGATGGCTACATTTACAGCTGGTTCCATTTAACCCATGTGACTGAAATAGGTTCTGAAGTGGCTTCTTATTTTTATTGTTAAGGCAAAGATTAACCTTTAAGCCCCTTTTCCTTAAAAGGGGTTTTCTTCTATATATCAATATATAAAGTGAAGACTTTTTGGGCAGACCTGATTAGCTGGGAGACCGGGAACGTCGCAGTGCATTTCTTCCTTTGGATCTGAGTTCTTTTGCTCCTAGAAAAATCTTTCATTTCTCTGGTGGGAAAGGAGCTGGATTCAGCAAGAAGTCTCTACCCTAATAAACTGAAAATTAACTTACTTTCTTGGTGGCATCTGCAAGCTGTGCCTTTTCACTATCACTAATTCACTAATTTACCCAGCTCAACTGCATCGAGTTGAGCTGTTCTCTGCTAACAGTAGTGTACATACGTTTTGTGCATCATAACTTTCAAGGTGTGAGATGAAAAACTTCCTGGATTTATTTTTTCTAATTTCATTGCATTACTGTTTCACACCACATCCATATAAATGCATGAGTCTACCTATGGATATGTTAGGGTATATGGGGTTTTTTCCTTATTTGTTGATCTCTTTTGATGTCAGAAGAGAAGATGGAATGAAATGTGGTTTCCTGACCTCAGGACCCACATGCCCCCAGTGGCTCGCACAGAAAGTGCTTTATTGGAAGGTGGATGCTGTAGCTCTGAACTGTTACTGCATATGTTTTTACATATAACCTAGGGAGACTATTGTATTGTTGGACTTTTAGCACTGGAAGAGAGGGAGATAATAAACTGTTATAGGAATAAAAGCCTTGGCCAGAATTTCAAACTTTAATAACAGTTTTGCTGCAAGGAAGCTCTGAAATTGCAGTGGTTCTAAGCCAGGCCATGCTATAAATCTGAGATGTTAGAGACATCTTGCTAGCAATGTTCTCTGAGATTTCTTACAGAAAATGTGGTTCTTATTGCAATATGCCTCCTCATTCCAAGAGGACTGGCAGCTGGTTCTACTGCTGCTTGTGCCAACAAGGCTATAACTCTATTTTTCTCTTAATCATCAAATTAATTTTCTTCAGACCATGAAATACAGGCTTACATTTAGACACAGGTTTAATGGTGGGTTTAAACTTGCTACAGCTTCTAGGTTGGTAGCATGCAGTGTAGCAGGGAGATGCTCATGCTTTTGGCAAAGCTCCACTTACCTACTTCACTTAAATTCATTTTGTGACTTGTCCTTCATCAGCTTCACCATTGAGTCCTACCTGCTTCTGTCTACAGCCACGCCAGAAAAATGACATAGGAATTTGAAATGATACATAAAAGACAGAAAGGAGAAAGCTGACTGCTTCTGACAAGGTTCCAAACCAACTGAATCTATAATGCATGATTTGTCTTGTGTACATCTGCAATAATTAATGGTAACTTCCTGGTGAGCAATCCCTGGTGGAAGGATCACTAAAGCTTTCTGTAAGAAAGCTTTTGAGGAAAATCCAGTGTTCCAAATTCATTTCGCCACTTTGGTTGTCTTCTGAGGACCCACAGCAGCCTGAAGAATACAGAAGCAATCAAAGTCTTGCTCTAGTTTGGATTACAAAATCAAATTAATATGGAGAGGAAAGATATATCAATGTCACTGTGTCTTCCATGGGGGAAGATATTGCTCTAAAATGGATTTGTTGCTGTAGATGTTTGAGAGGGGCTGGGAGTGTCTTGAAATCTGCCTAAACCAAGGAAATCTGAAATAGAGATTTACATTCCCAGCTTAATTTTTAAAGTTGTGTGCAGGGAGGGAGAAAAGGAAGTGTATTCAGTGGTATGAGGCTAAAGGCAAATTGCCCAGATCTGCCCTCAGAAATGTAAGCAGAAGTTCCAGTAATTTTGGAAGGACTGCACAATGTAATAAAAGGATAACGTGGTGCTCAGATGTATCCAACTCAGTACTACTCTTGCAGGGAATGAGACCCATTGGTCCAGGGGGGCCTTTCCAGCCTTATTTACAATAGCTGTGCCATACAACTTCTTTCATATTCTGATTCTTAAGTGGAATTAAGCTTTTTTTTTTCTTCAGTTAGTGGGAAACTGCTCATTTGCCATATTGCACTCATTCTTCTGATTTCTAACTTAAATATATTGGCTGTTCATTTAACATGCATGACTTTTAGGTCTCTTGTTATCCTATCCCCTTGTTACTCACAATTGTTTTACATATGTATTTTTCTATATGATTTTGTTTAGTATCTGTTGAGAGTATGCTATCAAGAGTGAGGCTAAAACCCAGCAGAGCGATGTTTACAATAAGAAGCAAAATGAACCAGTAGGGTACATACACAGGGAAGTCAACCCAATTAAATTGCAAACCTGCAGCTTTGGGTGTAGAACTGTTCCTCTCCAAAGGCACAGCTGACCTCCTACTATGGTCCCTTGCCATCTGTGCAAGAGGAGGTTGGAGGCACTGGTGGCTTTGTGCACAAGGTCCCTAGAAATGCCCTGATCTCACACAGTGAAAGGTGAGCAGTGGCAAGAAATTAAATTAGGTATTTCCTAGTTCCTCATTTTGTCACAAATTTAAGCAGTGTGTGTAGTCTTTCAATGGCAAGAGATAATGATGATGCACAGTAGCAGCTGCCAGAGATAACATATGAAGAATGATTAGTTTGGGAATGTAAGGAGTAACACAAAGTAACAGTTTATTTTGTGCCAAGTCTAGTAGTTCCTAAAAATAAATAGAAGTGGTTTTTAAACTTCCCTGTTAGTACACTAGGGATGAAACTGGAATCTGTATTATTTGGTCTCTAACTTTTGTGTAGGTAGCATTTTTCAGAAGTATGTGTTCTGTGTAACATCAGTGTAATTTTAAGAACTCTCTAAAAAACACTCTATGGACTGTGCTGGTTTTATTGTGCTTTTGTCATGACTCTCCAGGGAGGCAATGTTTCATTTGGGATCAGGGACCTTACCTTCTTTGCTGTGGTTCTCCTGGGTATGGGTTGAAATATTGGCAAGTTTCTGATCTGTGTGGAAATAGAAAAGACGGTTGCTATTCCATGGTTAGATGTGTGGAGAAAATGTGACTTTGATTACCTTTTTGGATTGAAAGGCTTGAACATATAAGGGTTCTTTAGGTATGCAGGTCCTCTCCTTGGCTGTATCTCAAACTTGTTCCTCAGTAAACGAAAATAAGCTGTGCAAGTATCAGGGAAAATATCACTTAAAATCTATTACTACAACGTGTTTTGTTTTACATCTGACAGAAGCTGTTAGATGGTATCTTATGATCAGAGTAAAGAAAATATAAATTTGTAGTGGCAACAACATGAAAGAAACTGGTTTGCTCTTGAGGTTCCTAGAAGTCCTCATTTCCATTTGAAACAGTAACCCCAGTGAGTAATGCTTGCTCACTGTGCTCACTGAGAATCGTGCTGCTCCAGCCTCCATCAGACGGTTTGCTCAACAAAAGCCTAGAGATAATGCAGTAAAATATATAAAGTGGGAGTGTTTGAGCTGTATGTTTTCCTTCATGTTCACTTTTTCTTAAAGTATCAACATACATACAGTTGCCTTGTCCAAGTGAAAGTCATGAGGAGGTTTTGATTAGTTATCCATTGTGAAGCTAACTTGGGTAGTTAATTGCCTTGTATTTATCTCAGTCTGACTTGGGAACTGCCATGGCAACACGGTAGCCTAAGACATGCTGTATCTTCTGCATTCTCAGCCAACACAGGATATCAAAGGTAGTAAGTGAATAAAATAAAATTGTTTTATAGCTCCCATCCTCTTCTTCACAAAAGTCTCATACAAGCTGATAAAACTCCACCTTCCTCCCACTGGAAACTACCTAAGACTTCCTTTAAAGATGTCTCTTGTAGCCTTGCTTTAAGTTACAATTATGGTTAAATAATGTTTGGCTTGTATCTACTTAGGTGGAGGATTCTAGCACGTATTTCACTTGCTACTGCAGAGGCTGTAGCATTTATGTAGTTTGCAAAAGCACTGCTATAGCTCTTGCCTGTGCACCAGAATTGGATTCAGTGATGGCAAACCCAGATTTGCCCTCTTTCATTTGCATAAAATAACCTTGAAGTTTCCCAGCTCCCCTCCTGTTCTCTGTTCCCTAGAAGTATTCTAATATTTGGAATTTGTAAACATGAGATTTGGGATTCCATATGCATCTGGAACTGATAAACTGTTGGTATTGCAGAGATGTAACCCTTTATACCTCTAACCTAGGAATTCTCTAGGGAGAACTTATAGGCACATCTGATGTAGACGGAGGCAGATTCCTAACAGCTAAAATCAAAATGAAAAAGTTGCTGTCGAGTGAGTGGAATTTTCATTGAAAACTATCTCACTATTGCTGGGGGGGTGGGAGTGTGTGTAAAAACTATAGAATCTGTTTGGTAATAAATACAGCCATGATATTTTAGAGGTAGGAACTGAAGAGATGAGTCAAGTAAAACTTGCCAGATGGCATTGGTAGGGGAGAGGACCTTTTGGAAGAGAGATGGTAGTGATGGATAAAAAAACCCCCTGCAACCTTGCCCCTAACAAAATCTTAGATTAGTTGAGGTTCAGTGAATGGCTTTGTTGAAAACACAAGAAAAGAATTTAAATAAAGAAGGCCTGATAAGGTGCAGGGCATCACAGATCTGTTTCCATAGTGACATTGTTCAAATAGAGGCTTAAAGGAACATGAATACCATCACAGCTGAACTCTATAGAAGATACCAATCTTCCAATGGGGATACTGGTTGTTGGTTGTTTGATGTTTTTCCTCTACTAGTTGGATTTGGGAAAAAGGTGGTGAAGGCAAAACAGGAGCTTAGACAAATAGTTGGCTTGACAGAGTATTGCTTCCTTCCAGCTCCTGCTTTCTGTGTTTTATATGCCCTCTCTGCTCATTTTTACATCGACTTTTGTAGTTGTTAAAAACTGGATTCAAAGTCTTTTTCTAAAAAGAAATAGACACCCCCACCCTCTACTTGCTTATACTGAAGCAAACACAACTTTATGTGAGTGTAGGATTCAAATATGCATGTCCCTTCATGTCTGTGTTTATTCTCCTTTTATAAAAAGGTACAACTGAACCATTAACTTAAATATGTAAAGTACACAATGTGAATGTATCACTTAGCATTTTATGTTGCCCACTGTTCTAATCATCCTATATCCATTGGGAAATTCACCTCCCTTTGAAAAGCAAGGTCAAGTTCTGGTTAGAGAAAAGCTGTTTCATGTTACAGATATTGTGGTGTTAGAGTTCTTCCTTCCATTTTTCTTCGCAAAATTGCCATAGTGCAGATTTTTCTTAGGTAAGTGTACTTTGAAAATAAGCACAAATCCCGTAAGTTATAGCTGTATAGAAATATTTTAAGATTAAAAGCATACCAGTCATGTTTCTGTCTAAATTATGATGTTTTCTTAAAAAAAATTTCTTATTTAAATAGAACTCCAGCAGTTCTTGGACTTGAACTTTTTAAAAGAGTCTAAATAAGCAATCTAATGATATAAATTTATGTCGAAAGAGGGTAGAAAAACCTCTTTGTGCTTCTTTAGAATCTTCACTTCAGCCCATACAATAGTAGGGCAGAATGACCAGGTCTAGACAAGTCTCAATCAGACATGAGCAGCTTCATATTTTGGAAGATCAGCTGGTGCTTATCGTTACCAGGACTATTCTTTGCAAAGTGTTTGAGACCATATGGACTCGTTGGAGTTGCACCCAATCTGGATCTGATCATAAGCCTGTTTTCATCTAAGAACACAAGCAGTTTGAATTGGAAATGTTATGTACTCAGTGAATTTGTTGACCTTTAGAGTTAAGGAGAATTACATAGGGAAGAGTTTTGTCAGTGAGGTAAATGGATTAATTTTTTCCAAAAATTGATTGGTCAGCCCAAAATTTTACCTTTAAAATAACTTGAATGCATATTACAAAATACTAATTTTCTGTGTATTGATTCAATAGTTGCTTTATGAAGACGTATCCCAAAGGTGCTCAGAAACAGATGGAAGAAAAATAACGTTGAAAATGTATGAACATGTTAACTTTCAACATACTAGTCTAGTTAGACTGAGTGTTTGTTTTGGTTAAGGAAACAGACTAGTACAAATGTTCTGTAAAAGCATAAATTTGAGTATCTAACTTAAGTGTGGTGATGGCAATGAACTTGAAAGAGTTTAAAATGGATATTTCTGCAGAAACTATTTATATTTTTTAATTAAATAAGTTTTTACATATTCCATGGAGTGTTTCTTTCTCTCAATCATAGCCCTTCTTAGTGCCACCAAAGCAGATAATCCTCATTAAATTCTTCCCCTTTTCCACACCTACCTTAAGGGGAAAAACTTTCATTGAAATTTTTAACTTCACTTCACGGGAGGGATAGAGATCCGTGAAACACAGACACCATGGCAGAAGTTATTTCTCTTTAGTGTGGAAGAAAAATGTAACTTTTAACTAACCTCTGCTTTTAATGAAATATGCTGGTTTGTTCTATGCTATTGTATTTAGTATAAAATTCTGTAATTGGGAACTGAAAATGGGACTCTTCAGTTTCACTCTTACAAAAAGATTTCATTAAGTGTCTCCTGCTCCAGTGGCAAATTTTCAAAGATTTTTATATTTAGTCTTGCTACTGAGCTGTCAATCAAATAGCAGCCTACACTTACTTGAAGGGGAGTTACAAAGATGAAACAGCCAAGCTTGACTCCGTAGTAGCAGATAGAAAAACGAGGGGTCGTGTCCACAAGTTGCAGTTAGTGCTTCACATTGAAGCTTGGGAGGGTAGTACAGGACTGGAATTGGTTACCCAGAAATTTTGTGGCACATCTGCTTGTGGAGGTATTCAAAGCTTGTCTAGACAAAACCATAGGTGGTCTGATCAGGTGTTGATGGTAGTTCTGCTTCAAGTGGGATGTTGGGTTAGGGATACGTAGAGATCCATTCCACCTAATGTTTCTGGGGCTCTGCTATCATGTTATCAGTTTACTAGTTTTTCTTCTTTCATCCTTATCCCTGGGTAAGATGAAGACCTCTTGCAGCATCTCCCAAAACTGGTGAACTCTGCCTGTCTAGGGTGCTGGTTCACAGTGTATAGATTGGGACAGCTCATTTGACTTAATGAAGCTGTCTCTATTGTCCCTATTCTGAACTTCCCTGGTTCACAGTAAACAATGGTACATTTTGATTGTATTTTTTTGGTGGGATTTTTCTGATGTGATGAACAATCTCTGATCTTTCGTTGAAATCATCATGTCCTGCATCTCTTAATCTACTGCTCTATTCTGTGAGCCTAAAGATGCATGTTCTTAAAACTCCATATGGTAGCTGTAGAATATCTGCCTAGATGTTTGGAGACAGACTCCAGTGATTGTGAAATCACATATATTTTTTAAAGTAGCAATCTCATTTACCACAACATATCTTCTTCTTGGAAGTCCTTTTTTAGAAGGAATATAGTTGCATTTGAACTTTCTGCCTGCCTTGTAGAGCTTCTGCAACAATTTGCTTCTATAATAACTGGGTAATTTGTCTCTGAACATAAAAGGAGCATTATGTTTGTGACTGGAGTCACCAGGAGTATATCTCAGGTTCTCCCTCTGGAACTTGCATTAGTGCTTTGTTAATGTCAGCTTGGCTCTCTGCAGGCAAACACTCGGCTGTGAAGAAAATACATGTTGAATCATATAATTATACCTGTAATCTATTATGATAGTCTGTTACTAGATGGGTAATGCTAGAGACAACTCATGGTGGTTTAGGTTACCTTCCTGTGTAGCTAGAATCACAGAACTTTCTAGTCTGAGTAGATTTATTGTCACAAGCTCTGTAGCTGGGGTTTGTTGTGCTTCATGCCAGGAAGGCTCCCTGACATGGCCCTTGTTTTGATAGTTTCCTTATGTATGTGTGGACGTCTCCATTGTCAGATTAATTCACTGAAGGTGCCTCCTCTATCTTTCTGGGTATTGGAGAAATGTACTGGAAACCTCAGCATGACAAGCACATTGTGATATGTTTATTTTAAGGCTGATCACTCCTTCTGTAAGAATGGGATGCTTTTTACCTGTAAATGATCCTTAGTAGTTTAGAAGCAAGTTACACTTAATACAGATATTTACTTTTAAAATCTAAAATAGGTAATAATGTTAGAAAGATTTTTATAAATACATAAGTTACAAAATCATACTTATCTGCCAGATCAACCCTCTAATAAACAGGAAGTGAATGTTACACTGATTATGTCAATGCAGTTGTCCAATGTATATTCATGCAAGAGAAGCTTGGTTTCTTGTAACTTGTGAGTTTTATTTCTGTCTTGTCCAGGATTTCTCTGAGGATGGCAGCCCAGTAGGAGGTAATTTTGCCTCTCCTCATGGATATGTGGACAGTTTTTGCTTTTTTGGATGTGCTGTTGTCACCTTGGTAGGCCAGGTGCAGTCATCTAAATTTTACCATGATATTACCATATTATTAACTCACTGTGTGGTAGGATGTTCTGTCTATCCTGAGTATTTTATACTCAAAATATTTCAACTGTATGCTGAAATATGCACAAAGATAGGCTTGGATGAGTTAGTGAAACATGCTACCAGTTTTTACCTGAGATTAGACATGATTTTGGCATGATGGGCTGATGTTCATGCTCTGTCTTCTCCTTAGCAAAGAATTTAAGCAATTTAACTTTGACATTAACTTGGCATTAACTTAGAATTTATTTCTAAGACAGCACATAGGCAGGGTCCTTTGAAAAGTTGTGTCTTGGAAGAGAAGACGACATTCCCAACTCCAAATTCTGGTCCATTTGAATGTAATGTAATTTTATTTTCAGTCCAGATCCAACTCCTCCTGTGTTTGGGTGACTACTAGAGTTAGTAAAAAGAGAAGGGTGGGGGGACAGGAAGGAGGAGGTGAATGGTGTCACTGGTAGCAGCTGATATGTAAGGTGTGGTCTAGTGTCCCTCTAGACTGAAGATTAGAAGTTTGTGTTGCTGTACAAGCAGAAACAAGCACGGCTCCTGGGCTAAGGAGTTTCCACTAAAAAACACAAAGGTGCCATCCTTTTACAAGCAAAGGTATGAGAAACTCTGTTCTGGAAGGATAGAGTACCTGACAAAGGTTACTGCAGTTATCTCTTATCATAATCTGGTGGCTCAGCTCATGGCTTCTGAGTCGGGGGCATTACCACCAAGCTGTGCTTTCCTTTCCCTAATGTTTTCTGTCTAGTCAACAAAACAAAGTTGGTTACCAGGGAGCTGTCAGAGACCTCTCCCGTGCTATGGAGGGAGTGTGCATGTATATTCTATTCCTAGGATAAAACTACAGCTTTGTATTCCCAAGAGCATTTGGAAATAATTTTCTCTCACCTGCTATCCAGACAAGGAATATTCAACCCGTGGATCTGCTATCTTAAGTGTCCTGAGCCAGTTGTTGTTTTGGAAACCAGTGTTGCATGCACAGAACTTGGAAGCTCTCAGTGGGTGAGAACAAAGCAACCTTTTCCAAGTACCTTTTCAGGTACATATCCTGAATGATTACTTGCTTTTTAAGAATGGATTGATATTGGTCAATCTTCATTTGAGTTAGCATGGAAGAACTACTGAAGTAGGAGCTTTCTACTACTTCCAAAGCATCTATATTAGTTTTGCTTGTTCTGATTGTTCAAATGAGAAAATGACTTTAAAGATTTCCCCACCACCACCTCGTGATGACTTTAGGACAATGAATAATCTTGCAAAGGAAATATCCCACTGTGAAAACTGACACCAGCTTTTGGTGGTTTTTTTTTTTCTTTTGTGTGTGGGGTATATTTATGTTCTCCTCTCCCACCCTTAGTCACCCTTTTACTTCTAAATAATGTGGAAAATGTTGGTGCCAAAAAATAGCTAGATGAAATATTGATAAATGTGGGAATCACTTAGAACAGAGGCAAATTAGAAAGCAGCTGGTTTTCATCTTTCCTATTAATGTGGGAAGTGGATTGGGTGTCTGTATGTGAAGATTTGAGGCTACTGATTTATGTCCCCACATCATGCTTTTGGAGAAGGGGAAAAAGCAAGAGTGCTGAGAGTGGGAATCAAACACAACATTTGGACTAGATGATCTCTAGTTCCAACTCTGACAGTTATGTGATTCTGTGATTTCTTCAGGCTTCTATTCATTATAGATTGACTTTTAAGAAGCAGAGTGAATGTTTGTTGCAGCTTTGTGTCCCTGCTCTATGTCAAATGTTTTAAGTGCTGGGAATGATATAAGACTAATTCATGGTATGCTTTTTTCACAAAACAACTTTTTACTTGAAAAGCTTTATGGAAGTGGAATGAGTGTCCTCCTACATTTACACCACTGGGGAGATGTTGTGGTGCTGATCATGGTGTCTGGGTTAATTCTAGATTGACTATTGCAATGAAATCATAGTAATAAATACAACAGGATTTTGCGAATGGCTGTGCAGTATGGTGATGGAGAATGTAATTTAAATTTTCATGTAGAGAAAGTGCTTTTTGGCATTACTGTGGCTAATTCTTGCAAATTGTCAGTTCCAGGGGTGGCCAGATAACAAAGCTAGGAATTATAATACGGAATAAAACAGAAGCATTTATTCTGGCATTTTCAAAACTTGTATCTACAGCTCTGACTATAAGTCAGAAAGGCTTGATAGAACTGAGACTGATTCAGAGATAGGCAGAAAAATTGGAGGTATGGAATGACATCCACAGGACCAGAGACTAAACTAGGACTTGGTTTGGCAGCTGTGGGTGCCATAAAACTAAAAAATAATATGGGAAAGGTAAACAAGGAATAATTAGTCATAGCTTCATTTGAATAAAGGGAGAAGTCAGTAAAACTCTGACAACAAGCTTAAAACAAATCTTATTTTAATATTTACTTTTTCTTAATGCAAGGCATGTGCAATTGATTATGGAATTCACTGCAATAAAATGTTAAGAAGGCCAAAATGAGTTCAGGAAGAGGTTAAATTCATAGAGGTTAAACTCGGAGACTATGAAACATGATGGTCTGACTTCTTGAGTCTGTAAACTGCTGTTTGCCAGAAGCCAGGAGGGTGTATTTGGGAAAGAATTGCTGTAAGCTTACTCTGCCTTTATGTGTTCTTTCCCAAGGCAAGTGCTACTGATGGTCACTGGCGATAGGATATGCATAAGAATGAGACATCGGGGCATTTTTAGGGCTTGCTTTCCCGCAGCTCTAGCTGTCTGTCTCCATTTAAAGACGTGATATTTTGGTAACTTAATGATCAACTTCTATCATTATATTGGATCTGTGCTCTCCTCTTTATACATTGAGGCATACAGTAACCCTGTCCACCAGCGCATCATCCAGGAACTAGAAAAGCTACGTATTCAGTGCCTTCCCCACTTCTATTTATTGAGTTTACTGTTTTTATATAGGTAATTTGGCTGTTGCTTTCCTAGTTGACACCATCATTCTTTCCAGCTGCTAGTCTTTCTGTTTATCCACTTTGGGTTTTAGGTATTCCTCTCTTGAAATAATGGGGGGTGGGAGTTTCCGGCTTTTGTCATGGAAGGGATGGGAGTGTGGTGCTCTGGTTCATGTTTGTGAATTTGAAGGAAGTGATACTGTAAGCTGTTAGTTCTGTAGAGCTCTTTTGACAAGCGACAGACAATTGTATTTCACATGGGCAAAATGCTTGTGAGATTTTTGTTGTTCTGGTTTTTGCTTGTTTAATCCTGTAACTGTCCTGAGTGAATTTCCGGTCAACGCTGGTGTCACATTAGCAGTGTGTGAGCCAGTGTAGTGAAGCTGCAGGGGCACACTGGTTTGTTAACCTCTGTAGTGGCGTGCTCAGAACGTGTGTAGAACGTGTGTATGTTTTTGCTCCTGTCCTCTAGACTGGGAGCAGGAACTTGGAAGTTTCCCACTATAATCAATAGGAAACCAGCAAGTACTTAGGAATGAGAATTGCTTTCCTTTCTGGTATCTGGCCCACTGCCTGTTTTTGTAGTTTATGTAACGTTCCAGCTTTCACACTCCTCTGGATGTGCAGAGGTGACAGCTTTCTTCCCTCGCCATACGTATTAAAATACAGCTTATACACAGTATGAATGTATGCAACTCTAGGCAAGCCATCTTCAGTAAGATAAGGAAATTTTTGTGCCTTCCTAACAAAGGTGTCGTGCTGAAAAATGCTGAGGAAAATGAAAGGTCTGTGGCTAAAGTCCTTAAACAGAGGACTTTTAAACAAACAAGGCCTTAAACGTCCTTAAAAAGAACTAGCTAAAGTTTGGGGGCTAGGCAGATACCACAGTTATACTCAATTTTCTGCGACTATAAGATTTCAAACTAACTTTCTAGCTTTTGTAGTTGTGAAGAAAGCTTTTAAGGAGTGCAGTAGCTGCTGCAGCCACAGCCACCTGAGTTGGCAGGCAGCCTGAAACAATAAGCCTTGAGGTGTGAATTCCTCTCATTCATTCAATGGATGGCTAATTCAAATGGCATTGATACAACTTTAAAGGTGAACGTTAACTGTTTCATTGGGCATCAAAGCCGCTAGAAAAGCGGGAGAGTATGTAATGGAAGTGAGTAGTATTGTGTTGGGCAATCCTCTATCAGCACCGGGTGAGTCGAACATGTGGCTTTTCAACATCTGTGCAGCCCAAGTCTGCTCAATTAAATAAATGTTAGCTATCGATGAGCAGCAGTAAACAACGGAAAGTATGAAGTCAATGAGAGGGGAAAAACAGACTTTTGTCATAACATTTCAAGAGGAGTTAGTAATGTATTTGCCTGCTGGCATTCTCATGCTCACAGAATTCTTTGACGCATTTGGCATGCAAAAGGTTTGCCTGTTTCCTGGATTTGGGGTTGTCACCTATCTAATCTGAAGGAGGACCAATTATGCTCCCTACTTGATAAATAGAAGCTTGAGATAAGGAAGTGCGTGCTGTATTTTGTTGCTGGCAGAAGAGTAACTTCCATTTTTCATTTAGCACAAACCCGTTAGTTTGAGAGGGAAAGTAGTGTTGCTGTGTAGTCTGGCTCAGGAGGAATTGATGTGCCCTTTAAACATGGGTTTATGCTCATCTGAATTAGAGAACAGGGAAAAAATTTACTGTATGAACTTTTATTTTAAGGCAGCTCCAGTTGATAAATAACTATCCTGAGGAGCTGATATGCATCTGAAAATATCCTTTATCAGATATAACTTAATTACTCTAATTGCAGATTTTTGAGACTTTCAAATTGTTGTATGTTAAAGGATTGTAGTTTAGAGAAAACACTGCTAGCCTCAAAGTCCCTCAGTCCAGAATGAAGTCAAGTGGTATGAAAGTAGAAGAGGGAAGTAGGAAAACTTTCCAAGACGTTCAGTGTAGATACATTATCTGGGGAGAAGAGCTCTTGGATTTGCATGGAAACCAGCTCTGCAGAAATCAGGAGACAGACAATGGAAATTGCCAACAGTATGGGAAAATTAATTTGAATATTTATGATTAGTTGTAGGAGAATATTCTTAGGCATCAGAAGTTTCTTCAAGGCAGATTGTGCTTGTCCAAATTCATTAGGACACTAATGGTATAGCAGGTTATTAGAGGCTTGGAAGGTCAAACAGTAGATCTAGCCCACAATACATTTGCTGGACAAAATAGTCTTAATTCTATTCATTGAGCCTTGAACAGGCCTGCAGTTATTCTAGGTAGCTTGAATCACTTCTGGTTTTGAATTGTCCTGGGTGCCCTTTGCCAAGCAGTGGCCTTCAAAAATTATGCTGCAGTGTTTTCCATCCCAACTTGATGGACTTGTTAACGCATGTCCTACCTTTTGTTTGGAAACTCAAACCCACAATGAGACAGGCAGTGCAGCTTTCATGTGTGTATGTAAAACTATGTCAGGGCCACCTTAAAATCTGCCTAGTTTCATACTCTGCCTTGAGTCATTGCTTTCCCTGGTGTATCACATGTGCTTTCCAAAGGAAGGGGCCAAATACTGTGAAACGTATTGGAAAGGTTTAAAATCTTTGACCTGTTCTGTGTTCCACTTGTTCCTGTTTTTCTTAGTCTCTCAACAATTGGTAATTCCATTCAGTCTGTCCCATATTCTTCTAATCAGTTCCCTCATAGATATTTTTCCGTTTGGCTGTTCTTGGAGACTTCTGATCTTGTTGCCACAAACTCCTAAACTGGTTCATTTTCAAGACATGTTATAAAATTTTTTAAGAGTGGCCAGCATTTCCCAGACTCTCCATTCATTTTCCAGTGTCTGGATCTGACAGCTGCCCAGTCCTTTAAGCTGATGCAGTGTCTCCTCCTGCCCTGATTTATCCTGCTGGCCCCGCACAGCTAAAGCTGTGCATCCCACCTCAGAGATGGCTGCACTCCAGGGCTGGGTGCAACAATTCACATACAGAACTACAATACCTGGAAAGCAGCTTGGGACAAAAAGGGCACATGAATGTGTCAGATATTAATGCTAGTGTTCCTGGAGGCCTTACTGTCTCCCCAGTTAAACAGGTCCAGAGATTGGCTTTGTTGCCCTGTGGCTGAATTCAGCCAAGATCATTCCTATCCAACTTCTTAAGTGATTTGAAAACACTGAAATGAATTGCTTTAAACCCTAATAAGTAATTTCTATTACTGAGAAGCATGTATTCGCTGCCAGCATGGTACTGGTGCTGAAAGTGGATTACATTAGCCTTTTGTTTGAAATCAATTGAGTTTACAACTCCACTTCAAAGTCTTTAGAGCTTTAAAATAGAGCCAGCAGAAACTGTTTAACAAGTCAATGCTGCCCTGGGATTTGCATTGTTCTATCTTTAGTTGTGAGAGGGAAAGACTTCATTTTCCTGTACTTTCACTTCACCCAGGGAGAGTAGTGCAGAACAATAAGCAGCCTATTCAGTTTTGCCTTACCAGTGGTTTGCTAAGTTTTACCTAGGTGCAGATACCTCCCTACACAACTAGTTGTAATTCCTCCACAGTTTCAGAGTGCTCTCACTTTAAATCTTGCTTTCTTGTTAGATTGCGCTGTTGTTTTGGATTGTTCCATTTTTCAAAACTGAAGAATCCCTTAAAATGAGTTTATGGAACAGTGGAGCCTTTTGGACTTCACACATTAACTTTTTATTCCTATCGCACAAAGGGCAGCACAGTCTTTCAATGGCCCAGGGAAAACAAAAACATTGGTTTAAAGTGTGGATGATCCCCTGCCAGTTCAAATTCATAGATTTGTCATCATTGTATGTGTTCTAGTGAAACTAAGAAATGAGGAAGCCTTAGTTTAAACATCAACTCCTTCCGAGTTGATGGGGGAAGCATCTTTCATAAAACAAGGGCCTCTCTTTAACCCCCACACAATGAAAAGACTTCTCTCAACATAAGCACGCAGAAGGGGAAGCAGAGAGTGAGTGGGTGAGGACCATTGTGTAACCAAATGTTTGTCTTTGCTCTCATTTGTGGCTCAAGCAGTGAGGAAGCTGAAGGAAGCAACAAGGTGCATTTTACCTCAGTGAAAGGCTGTATCAGTCTCTGCCAGCTCTTTGAACATTGCTTGGTCTGTTTTGTTCCAATTCAGGAGTAAAACTTCTGTATTTTTCAAGGGCTACTGACTTGGAAGAAGTTAAAGTGAGACATCAGCTCTGTGGAAATAAAAATTATATCTGTTTCCTTTCTAGGATTGAGGTAGTTTGACCTCTATTTTGAAGAGAAACAGTAGAAACTGGATTACTTGTAGGGTCTGTCAAATCCAACAGACAATGAAGAGCATTATGCACTCAAATCAAGCCTGACTCCTGGCGTGCTGAGCATGTAGATTTTCCTGTGCTCTGCCACAGAAGGAACTCCAGACAGCTCTGGGTTTCCCCCACCTATTTTCCCTCAAGGATGGGAGAAAGGTGAGACACAGACTCATTATACTCTGATGATTAAAAGACCATTTAAATGCATTGAGACACTTCCTATGCACTTTGCATGCATTAAGTCATGTGGAGGACAGGTTTGTAGCTGGTGTGGGATTTAGCCAGAGGCTGAGGCAGAGTCTCCCACAGTCTCTGAATACCTGTGGACTCCTGGGTCCTGAATCCTGTAAGTTAAGGCTGGTTTTGCACTTTTTTTTCTTTGACTAGGAATTATCTCCTTCAGACTAGCCTGTATTTTTTCATTAAATGCTTTAGCTATGACAAAGGTAGTGTTTTTTTTATAAATGGTTTTGCTAGAAAAGTCCTCATTCGTCCCACCCTATCCCATTAACATCCTTCTTTGAGGAACGTGAAGAGATCTCAGCTGTCCAGTTCTTATACTTTGTATCTCTGACATGTAAAATGTGTAACACAACTCTGCCTTGTTGCACAAATAGATGTAAAAGTAGAGCAGTCTGGCGGCATGAAGGTATGGTCTGCCCATGGCATTTGCTGCTCAGAGCTTCCTGTTCATGGACAATGTACTAGCAATGGAACCAAATAGATAGGGGGTGTGGTGTGTAAGAGATAATTAATGTTAATGGCTATAAAGCAGTGTGCCTCCCTTGGTAACTGTTGTTTCCATAAAGCGTGTGTACAGGTTTGTTTCTTCAATGTTTCACAGCACTAGCGAAGATGAAGAGGCTTAAATATCAAGTGAGCAAGGCTAGAATTGGATTTTATGCTCTGAAGCTTTATCTTATGGTTTTTAATGTCTGTGTTCTAGGGTGCATAGGATTGATACGGCTGGAGGTTGTGAGCAAACTATATTTTTGCTTTTTCCTGAAGACTTGTGCAAGGGAAAGGCAGGGTGGGGGATGTAATAAACCCAGGTCTTGCGCTTAGATCTTGTGAAAACATGCTAATATCACATAATTGCTTGGAATGAACAAGAACTGATATTTACTAACAGTTTTTTTCTGTTGGAGTGCAATTTGCATCCAAATGCAAGCTCTTCGTTATAAACACCATTTTCCCTGTGCTGGTACAGAAGACACATCAGGGCCTTGTGCTGCCAAGCACTGTGGTTTTTCAGAAGGAAGAAAAAGGCTTAATGCTATTTGTTCAACCTAGCCAGAGATCTACTGTTTATAATCTGAGATATCAAAATGTGTTTTCAATTACCTTGTGCATATTTTTACAGAATTAAATTTCCATCAAAGGCTTTTGTGAGCTGTTTGATCTCCCTGTGTCTAAAGAGCCCGATCTGACTGGAGATATTTTTGTCTGAATGCATTCAGCACAATTGTAACAAATGTGCCCTTTGAGTGTATGTGACTTTAAGAGAAATCAGTCAATTTATTAGTGAGAGAAGAGGGTGGTTGGGGGCTAATTTCCAGTGTTAGCTGTGAAATGAGTAGCTAAACACTGGATGTGTTGAAGGGACTGTGGTTCTTTGTGCTGTATGGCTGACTTAAGCTTTTGTTTTCTTCTGTGTTAATCTGGATATAGTATTCCATTTTCCAGACATCTTTAAGTATGAGACAGAGCCTTATCCTACTGTGAGAACCTGGAAACAAAAGATGTAGGATTTTTTTTTTCACACTGCAAAAAGACTGCTTGTGATGCCATTGTGCTGGGTTCTGTACAAGTACACAGATTCTTGGCACTGAATTTCAATTCATAAACCACTGATAAAAAGATGAAAAAGAGGAAAAAAAATGAAAAGTTTTTTATCCACAAATAGTATCAGATTATTAAATTCCTACTGCTTGATTGTTCTGCCTGATAGACCACATTGTCTTTCCAGTGTCAGGCTCTAAAGAGCATAATGATCGAATTCAGATTTCTGCTGCTTTTGAATGGAAACTGCATTTCCTAAACTAGAGAAGTGAGGCAAAATATGGAGAGACCACAGTTTTGCTTTCTGTGCTGGTATGTCTTCTACCAGTGAAGAAACACCTGGAAAAATTAGCTTAGGTCTTGAGAGTGATAATTAGTCCAGTGGATTAGCATGCTCCTGTTGCTATTTTAACCTCGGAACTAGCCTCGATATGCTTTATAGAATACAGCACTACCCTGATTAGGCTAACCTGAGATGTGAGAACACCTTTCCTGTTTGGTTAAAGGAGATGTTATGTGTCCTTTATCAATTCAGCTATTTAGCAGTCAAGCATATATTGTGGCTTTTGATCTGTTTTCCTGTTGCCCTTTATTCCTGGGGAACCCTGACATGAAAGCAGAGTTTTTCTGTACCCATCTTGCTGCTTTCCAACTTTTACTGCTCGCCTTAAATCCAGATCTTGTTTCAGTTCAACTGTAGATGGGGAAGCTGTTGATACTGCTCTTTCTACATACTAATTTGCAGTCCTCTTTAGAAAGCTAAATTTATTTGCATTTAACTAATTAATGAAAACACATACTACACCAAGTTAAACTGAAATTAAGTCTGGAGCATTTAATGACATGTTTGTGTGGTGGCATTTGACCTTTTTGCTGGTATTTTAATTGTTGCTTAGGAAATGCCTATGATATTACAAATAGATGTCAGGTAGAAAATAAGCAGCAGTAGGTGAGGCCTTAAAAAGACAAAAAGCCTTTCTATGCAGATGTCATCCCTACTAAGGAGAAGGAAAGAGAAAGCCAGACACTCAGTACAGCAACAGCATAGTTGTATCTAAACAGAATAGAAACTTTTTTCAAAGTTTCCAGTTATTGATAGTAGAGGCAGTAATGAGATACAGAACTGCTTTCCATCTTACTCTGCCAATTCAGCTCCAACAAGGATGCCAAATAAGTTTGCATTTATGAGCTTTTCAGCAGAAAACAGCTTTAGCAAAATCCCTGCCCTCTTTTCCTGCTGAAATTGTCTTTCCTAGTTTGTGATATTTGCTACCTGTTTGACTGTCATTAGGATGAAGCAATGGAATATTTGTATAAATGATATGTATGGAAAATCCTAAATCCTTCACTAGCTGTTTCTTAGTATTTCTGGAAGAGAAAGTAGCTACATCTCTAGGGATGGTTTTTCTATCAGCTGGACCTTCCTTAATGTGATTAGCAGGCTAAATGCTCCAAATAAATCCATTGCTGGCATTGATTGTATAAGAGGTGAATTTTGTTCATTTATTATTACATCAGTAAAACTTCGGTATTCATTTCCAAGAGTCAGTGGAAATGGATTACATTCAATACTTATTTCTATCCATACTGTGACCATCAATGTCTCCTGACCTTTGCTTCTGCTGAAATCTGACGGGAAGCTCCCTCGTATCAGAAGCAGTGCCCCATGTTCTGGTTGTAGGTGAGTGGTTAACTCTGGGGACTTATTGGGACCATGTAAGCCTCAGTGGGGCAGAGCAGTTTTTCCTTATTTGTTTTTATATTTGTTTTTTAACCAATAACGCAAGCATTATAATATAATACTATTTGCTCATCTGGACCTTATTGCAAGGCAGACTCGTGTTTTTTAACAGTCACTAGTTAGATCCACGTATATGGGAGCAGAATGTGCATCACAGAAAATGGGATGCTGTACCTGAGCTTTGGAAATGTTTTGGGGCTATAACTGGGAAATAAGGACTGTTATTGTTATGCTGTAGGCAAGAGATCTGATTAAGCCCTTACTGAGAGGCAGAGAAGAGAAAGAAACATCAAGGAGGGGAGAGGTGGGGATGTTACGATTTTGTAACACCACGGAGACTATTATACACTTAACATATCCAATTCTAGTAGCCACAATTCACAAAGGATGCTGAAATTGGAAAATATTCAGCAAAGAGATAAAAGAATGATTCACTGTCTGGAAAAATGCCTTGAAGCCAGAGACTTCAGTCTGTTTAATTTTTCAAAAGAATAAAAATGTGACTCTGATTATAATTGTACCTACCTGGAGAAGTTAATGATGGCAGAATTGGGTAGAATTAGACACAGAGGTTGGAATCTGAAGGAGAGTTTAATTCTCACTAGTGCTTAGATGCCAACATGTTTAAAGATCTTGAAATAAATAATTTTTTTTTTAAAATGGCTGTAGCGACATCTCTGAGTGACTGGGTGGCTTCTCTAAGGGACCTTAAATGAGGGGAGGAATTCTTGCATTATTTCTTTGGGCTGTGTCCCACCATGCTCAGACAAAATGATTGGAATAATCTCTTCTAACTTTGAGCTCAGTAAAACTTCTCAGTTGCCAGTTTGAACTTGCTTCGAACTTCCAGTTCATGGTCCAGCTTTATCTGAAGACCTATTAAGAATCTAATTAGTGTTGTCTTTATTTTTGGAGGGCAGATATCTGTTATAAAGCATCCTTATAAGTGGTGCCAGGGGAAAGCCTTGCTAGAGCCTATGTGACTTTGATTGTTGACTTCTTTATTGCTGCAATATTGCTTTAACTCCTGAGGTACAGCAGGCTGCCTTTCTGTAAACCATGTTGAAAGACTCACTGGCCAAATGAAGGTTGGAATATCTGTTTGTACTGTAGCATAGGTAAGCTAAGGAAAAACTGGAGTCTACAGCCAGCCTTAGAGCACAGGACGGGGACAAACTTTAATACTTCTGTGGTTTTCAAGAACTCACTTTGATCAAAAATGTTATGAGTAAGTGAGCACAGGTGTGTGTGTCTGCCCTGAGCATGCTCAAGGGTGAGATTTGTGTGGAAGACACAAGCGAAGCTTGTGTTAGGTTTGGGGGTTTTTGTGTGGAACAGAGGAACTTGGGAAAACTCAAGCTTAAGAGTGATTTAAGTTATTTTGTCTCCTGTAGTTGTGACCTTTAAAAACAGTAATAGTAACTTGACTGAGGAGAGCCACGAAGAGCAGCTGGGTAGTATTACTGTTAGGTGTGTCAGTCACAGGAAGGCCTGCTGTTTCTTTCTGTCATGGCTGTGGGAAAACTGGCAATCTTTTAAAATGCCTCACTTCTCAGCTCATACTCAAATTGAAACACAAAAGAAAAATACATTCTCTTTATCCTCAGTCTGCCAGAGGAGTCAGCTACTGATAATGAAAATGTATGTTATTGCACAAGGCAAATCATTTATTTTTAGGAGTAATTTGCAACCTTTTATAGAGACTTGCCAAAGTATTGGTTACAGGTCAGCCTATACAACATCTAATTAAGATTGTACTGATTGGAATTTGAGAGAAAAAGCTGAAAAGCAATCAGGTTTTATTAAGCAACATTTTCAAGAGTAACAGCACAATATTTCCACCACTGAGTGAAAAATTGGCCTGTGCTAGTATGTTTCATGTAAGCACTTTTTTTTTTCAAATAACCTTATTTCGAGTGTGTGTTCCAAAATACACAAATCATCCTGGGTGAAAGCTATAAGCTTTGTTTTTGTTTTGGTTGGAAATGGCCTTAGTCTCTCTGACCCATAGAAATTGAATAGTCTGGTGACTGGTACAGTGGAGAAGAATCTAGGCTTGTAGACTGAAGTTACCAATGTATGTGGAAGAAGGGTGAATCTGTTTTCTTGGGCATTCTAAGGAACAGATAATCTTCTGAGGTGGAAGATACTCTTTTATGTATGCTATCAATCTCTATACCTCACTATTCTTGCAGACTTTTTGTATGTCTCTTGGAAATATCCAGAGAGAAGGGGTCATACAACATACATGTTTTTAAATGGAATTTTTTGCTTCATCTTTGTTCACAAAGCTCAAGCATACAAGCAGTAACCTTGAAAATTTTGCTGAGTCTTGATTTAGGAGATGGATGCCCATAGTTGACATTCTGCACTGGATACATCTTGAGTTGAATTTCGTTCCCTATGATAGGGTATCATAAACCTAACATCACCAGACTTGATGGAAAAAGAACAGTGATTATTCTGTGTGTTTTTTAATGGATGAATCTGCTGTCTAAGATTTTACATTCTCTATTTGCAGATTGCTCACTAACTTATAGAAGATGGTCTGTTTCTGGCCAAGGCATCTGCTTTCTTACTAGGCTGTCTCATTTCTATTTGTGCCATTCCCCCTATTTTTTTCTGCAAATTTCTAGGTGTAGCAGTCACTTAAACATCTCACCTGACTTAGCTATTGCAAAGGAAAAGGGAAAGCTGGATTGTATTTGTCTTCTGTATCTGTTAGCTCTGAATGGGTCATGATAACGCACTAGATTAATCCCAGGTGTCAGTTTATTAAAAAAGTACCAAAACCAGTTTAGGTTTGAGCTAGAGGCAAAGAGAATGGCTGAAGCAGTGAGATTCAGCAATGGTGTGTTATCTGTGGGGACAGCAATGCACTGTCTACATTAGCTGTAGAACCAATGGAGGAGGAGGAGAGGTTCTCCTCTGGGCAGGCTTGCTGTTAGAACTGGGAAATGCTTTTCCTTGCACAGTTCTTCAGGGAAGAAATGAAATATTTCTCTGGGGAACTCTCTGTACAAGGGAATATTTCCCTAGTTAACAAAAAAAAAATTTCATGAGTAGTAGGATGGTTCAGGTTTGCTGCTTTACAGGGAGTGGCATGTGTTTTTGGCAGACATGGCTCAGCTCTGATTAATTTAAATCCTGATTAAAGGAAGGTTTTCTATATTGTATGTGATTTGAACTTTCCTTCCCTGCCCCCTCCCCTATGTAAAGATCCCTACAGTGCAATAAAAAGATTATGGGCTCCATTTAAGAGGCTACATTAAAGGATCTACGCCTCATCAAAAAAACTGATGTAAGTCATTGTAATCCTTCCAGTCCCCTCTTGTGAATGTCTGTTTCTCAAGAGGATTCAGAAATCCCCAAAGAATTCTGGATAAGTAAGATTACATTATGTAGTGAATAAAAGGAGAAGCAATGAACTATTTTGGGCATTAAACATGAAAATTCTAGACTAAAACAATTTTGAAAATTACAATCAAAATAGTTTTTAAACTACTGAAAACTCTGAAGTTCTTGCTTTTTCTTCCTTTTAAGATTATAAATTTAATCTGGAATAGCCTTCTTCTGGTTAAAGGGATGCCAATGATTGCATTTTCAATTACTGCATTTTCCACTACTCACATTTATCTGGACCTCTAACACTTGTATAAAACTCTTGGAGGCAGTAGCTCCATTCCTGTATATTCATTAATTCAGTACAGTTTGGATCTTGAGCCCTTTAAAGGGCTGTGACTTAAGCTTGCAGTGAATTTCCATTTTCCCTATTATTGGGTGATGTCATTGCAGGCATAAAGAAAGAATATGAATATAGATGGAGCAGCCAAAATTCATAAGAGCAGAAGATGTTATTTTTTTTTGTTTGGATTTGAGGTTCATTTCAGAGAAGTAAGTATATTTTTTCCAGCATTTAAAGCCATTAGATTTTTATTTAATGCTGTTTTTTTCCAAGTTTTGGCATTAATGAGAGGTCAGGAGCTGACATGAACTGGTCATAAGCAGGTATTGCTTAATCTATTTTCTCTGTTTGTTGATGCTGCAGTACTTCAACTACAGAACCAATGTCTTGATGATACCCATAGGATCAAATGCAGATATTTTGATCCTCTAACAGCTGTAAAACCCTGATTTATTTGTGGTTTCCCTTGTCCAGTTTGTGTTACAGTGATAACTACACTTTTTCAGCAAGAAACAAAATAGCAATTGTACTGAGTGAAGGCAAGTCAAGATAGCTCTTGGTATTCTAAAGAAACTTAGTAGTTTGAGTTACATATCTGCTTTTCTGTCTCTACCAAGTAGGAATGTATAATGTGCCAAGAACAGTCAGTAGCTTTTCATGCTTTTAAAGCAGGAGGTGCTTTGCTACAGGGCTGTTAACAGGGTTTTTTGGTTGTGGGAGTTTTTCTTCTCTGTTTTGTCTTTATTCCTGTGATGTGAGGATTTAGAGGGGTACACAAATCTTCATCACTTTCTAATTGTCTTGTATGCTTGGTCTCCCTCATTAAGAGAGAAAACTAGTTAGTCTGGGTGCTGACAGCACAGGCACCTCCAGCTTAACCACAGTATGTGACAGTTATCAGAAGACTGCAGGAGTCTTCAATACTGAAAATATGCCAGTTTCCAGAATGATAACACAGGTTCTTTTATTAGCATAAAATTCACCTGTATATTTTTAGGGTGTTATTGGATATGTTACTCTTCCTTTTGATAACCTTTCTCAGTGAATGAGATCTATCGTATACTTTCTCTGAAGCAGCTGATGCACAGGCATGGCTAAGATGTGTAGGGGAATCAAACCTGTTCAGAAAGTTAGGTTGAGCCTGGAAATCAAGCCATTTGTTAAGATGGAAAATTATTGCCCCAAAGCTGATCTTGATTGTCTTCTACCCTTTTAAAGGAGAACACTTCATGTGTGCTGCTTTTCCACATTGGTTTGTGCTAGTAACCTCTGTGAAATAAATTATAACAATTAAATTGAAGGGTGGCTTTTAATACTCCAGAATTGAACGCACTGCACTTGGCTCAGCTCAAGAAAAGCCATCGTTCCATGGCTCTCTTCTCAATGGGATCACAATGAAAAACCTCACTATAGAAAGCAGATGATTGCAGAAGATGCATTAACAGGAAATTGGCTTGTTCTGGGATGAGTTTGCAATGTAAAACTAGCTCCCATCTTACTCAGATTTATTTAAAGAAAGGCTTGGTCTTTTAAGCACATTAGTCTTAAATGCTGAATATGTCGTAGAACAAACAAGTTCTATGTTTTCTTCATAGTCTCCAAAGTATTTTGAAAGCACTAGAATCTTTTTCCCGTTAAATAATTTTTGATTATTGAGCGTCTGGTGTAATGGTAAGCATATGGACAAAATGATGATGGTTTTTTGTTGCTAGAAAACACGTTTCCCTGCAAAACATAACTAATAAAGTGACCCATGAGAGCAGAAAAGGAAATAGGAAGAGAAAGAAAAGGTAAACCCAAAGAGAATGCAAGCACAGGTCTCCTGAAGCTCTTTGAGTTGGAGAGTTCAAGTTAACAGATGTCTTTCTGCAGGAGGGGTTTTTTTCCAGTGCTTTAACAACAGATTTGCCTGATTATTTATTATATTTATTTGTAAACAATTCAAACTGGTTTCAACCTGTGGAGGAACTGAATAGCTTGGATCAGATGTCTCATTTGGTTGTGGCTATGTGCTTAAATTATATTGGATCTCTGTTCCTGAGCCTTAAACCTGCCAGCAGTGCCCTCAGTCTGTTACAGTGGTGCTTTTCATGCCCTGTTAAGTTCCCAATCAATAATTGCCATTAAAGCATTTGCTTTCCTCACACAAAAATATTGCAAAGGATTCAGTTTTGTCAGATGCCAAGTCTAAAGGCTTCACAGGATCATGTTTCTTCTGTCTGAAAGCCATTCTAAGGTTTTATGTCCTTGTTCCATGTTCATTGCTTCATTTTTATGTCTGTCTAGGTGTGCATACTTAATATTATTTATCTAAATACACTTACCAAATTCATAAAGAGCTTTATGTATGCACAAGCTTGCAACAGTGTCCCTAAGAAAAGGGACTGGCATTTACTAGGATTAGCACTTAGAGAAAAACAGCTGGTATTTCAAACTAGAGGGCACACTAGTGTGCTTTATATGGTTTGCATTTATCTGTTCCATTTATTTAACTAACAATTCAAATCTCCCACTGATTTTTCTCCCCTCACCCCACAGTTTAAAACGTTGATCTAAAAAAACTACAGTAGGTTACACTTTAAAATCAACTTGTTGGTCTTCAAAGAATGGGAAAGAAGTAACTTTGTAACAGCACAGACAGCTTGAAGAGGCTAGAAACCTGCAAATAGTCACTTGTCTATCTTTCATTATTCACCTTTTCTACTGCAGCTGTTTCGTTTTGAGGAACTTGCTGTAGTTTTTTTGCACGCTGACAAATCTTATCTTGTTGGAACAGTAAGGAAATCTAGCAGTTACTTAAGTGAGATGTAATTTTTTGTTTCTGACAGACCATTTTGGGCTGTGGCGATTGGAATCTTTCATACAGAAGATACAGAAGCTCTGCACAAGAAGGGTTAAAACATAGGCAGCACTTCAATCTGAAGAAAGTAGTACTTAAAATATACATAGCATGGGGAAATTTGGCAAAAGGGAAGCCCACAAAAATCTTTTTCTAGTCTCTGGGAGATTTATAAGGTGCCATAGGACCTTCCCAAAGTGAATTTAAAATATTTTAAAAATGCAGCAAGACATCAGGAAAGTTATCACTAGCACTTTTTAAAAACTTAGGTCAGAAAGACAAAGACCTTAAATATTTAAGAACAACAAATTCCAAACCCCCTAGTTCTGCAGAACAATTGATACTTTAGAAACAAAACAAACACACTTGGGAAGGAGTGCTTCATCAAATACTTTTCCAACAATCTCCAGTGACAGCAAGAATACTTTCCACTTCTCTGGATGGACATCTTGCACACAAGAATCTGAAAGTGTAACTAATGAAGTTTGATAAAAAGCATGATCAAAAATCTGTTAAATTGGGGGAACCTCCCCATTCAGTTCAATAGAACTTGAATGTGAGATTTTAACTCGATTTTAAGTTGCAGCAGGTTCAATGGTTCAGCTAAGGTGAACTATTAAGGTTCAATACTAAAGCTAAGTTGGAAGTTACTCATTGCATCACCAATTTTGACTACTTGGTTTAAACTCACAGCCCTTGTCAATACCAGACCTGGTCCTTGACAGAATTAAAGCCAAGATATAATTAAAAAAAAATTAATATACAAGTCTTCATCTGATCTGTCTTTCATGTAAGAATGTAGAGACAATTTAGGCCCTAATACTGTGAAAAATTACTTTCATTACTTGTTTGATGGAGAAGTGCTAT
The DNA here is from genome assembly GCA_004320125.1 of Scolopax mira. Taxonomy (NCBI): domain Eukaryota; kingdom Metazoa; phylum Chordata; class Aves; order Charadriiformes; family Scolopacidae; genus Scolopax; species Scolopax mira. The sequence continues at coordinate 34,900 of BJBW01006209.1, forward strand.
CCTATCAAACTTGGCTAAAAGTCTTTCTGTACAAGCTTCAATGTTGTTTACTGTTTAACAAAAAGGCTTATGGGAAAATCTCCATCAAACCTTAGTAGGCTGAGCAAGTGATGATCAGGACTGCCAGAGAAAGTGGCCTGTGGATGAGATTTTACTTCAATTCCTTAAAGCTACAGAGTGGTTTGTTTCCTCCTCAAACATAAGAATATTTGTTTGTGTTTTGGAACTGATGTCATCTAGCTCTCTTCTGTCAGAAAGCTTGGAAGCCCTATGGAAGAGATGGTCAAAGGTCTGGAGTCATCACTAGCAGTATGATGTAGCTGGCCATGATACCATCAGCACTTGGGTCACTCTAGCAAATAGAAAACACTGAAGCATATCTTCTGCAAGACAGGTTACTGTCAAAAATTCACACTTTATACAACTACATAGAAAACCTGTCTTCTCTAACACATTTCTTGAGGAGCAAACATCATGAGATCATCTGTCAGTGAATCCACATGTCAAATACTATGTCAGTGGCAAGCAAAGAAAAATATCTATGTCATAACCACTTGCTAATCCTCAATCATTCAGCAACATGTCACTTCAAGACAAGCAGTCTCAGCTCCTATTTTGTATAAAAATAAAGTGGTTGTTCTAAATTCCCTTAGCCTTCCAACTCAATAGTCTCTTACTTTGTCTTTATATTGTGGATAGCACTTGCTAGGAAGTTATGCTTTTGCCTAGAATGTTTTCCTGTGGCAAGTGCTCTTGCTCAAATAAACATCTGCTTATTCAACAGGTCTTCAAGGTCTCTTCAACGACTTGCCAGCTAATTTTCAGTCACTACAATGGTGTTATGTTGTTCCTCTCTCATCTCTTCAAAGTCATGCTAGGAGGAACTAGCCATCACTAGTGGTGCTTTATATAGAAGGTTTCTGAGCTTATAAAGCAGAAGGTTAGAAGTGCAACCTTTTCATAACAGTGTCTTGAAGATTTAAGGTTGGAGCATGAAAATCCAGTGTGACTGTAGTTCCTGTCTCCTTCCGATGTGCTAAGAGATAGTTCTGCTGCTCTCCTGACATCTGTTACTGTCCTGTGCTGCCCTGAGGCAACGGAGTATTGCTGAGTGTTGATATTTCCATTATTCCCCTCTTGCTTCTAAATCTCTTTGATCATTGGATCCACATGGTTGAATGCAAGTGGAATTAATATCACTTTAAGCCTCCAGGCTCGTTCAATTTAGCATGTCTCTTCCTTCATATGTATTCAATATTAAAGCCTCCTGTTGAACTGAAAACAAATACAGTGCATTTGTCTGCTTAATTCATTTTACAAGCTTCTAAGACGCTATGCTGCTGTGTCCCAGCTAACATATGTTAAAAAAACTAGAAGGCTACCTTCGTTTTTCTCTGGCTTTATGTGGCAGAGGAGCAAAGCAGTCACTTGTTGAATTGGAGCAGTAGTTTTTAGGCTGAAAAACTATTATTATGACTACAGCAGCAAGAATCTCTGCAGCTTTACCTGTATAGGCTCAGCATGAATCTGTTTTATACTGTTTCTGCTTGATGTGGGTTTGCATTAAGCTTGGGTTCCAAATTCAGAGAAAAGCCAATTCTGGAAGGGAAAACTTGTTGTGATTAGGGGTGGCAACAGTAACTGAAATGTTTGACAACCTCAGGAAATTGGCCTAAGTTTTAGACTTGCAAGAAACTATTTCAAATTGGGCAATTTTCTCCTTTATTCAAGTTTTGTTCTAATAATTTCCAATTGTCATATCAAAAACCTGTGAAAATTGTTCACTTAATATTTTCTCTGACACCTCTTCATGCAGAGCACTAATAAATCTAGATAGTAGATTTTCTGTCTTTTCCACCACAGAAGCAGCTACCTTTTTTGTAGTAAATCATTCATAATTGTTCCATATTTCTCACAGAGTTAGATAATTGTACTGGGAAAAGCTGCTCTTGTATGTTGAACCAACATACCAATTCTTATTTGTAATTCTACTGCATCCTGTTATTTGTTCTTCTTGTTATTACCTATTAGAAACTTAAAAATAGAAAGTGGGGCATTAGTGAGGTTTTTTTGGTATCTTACTGTAGGAATTGCCCTTGCTTTTTTTTTTTTTCCTAATTTCTCAAGAAAGGAATTATTTTTCTCTTTGTGTTCGTGACTCCGTGTGTGTTAGAAATGCTGGTCCTTTGCTGAACATACTGCATAATGTTATCTTCCTAGAAAAGCTGTTTTCTTTGTCACTTGTTGGGTGACTCATTAGATTTATGCCATAGAATCACACACAGCAACGCTGCTGCCTCCCATAGCTTAGGCTGAAATGTCTTCAAAACAGAACTGCCTTTGACCACACACTTTAAAGCTTCAGAGTGGATTGTGATGTTTGCTTTAATGACAAAGCATAAAAGTGCAATAGGCACCTCATGACAACTTGCATAATTTCTACAATCTTTTTTATAGTTTGTATTTCTGAATTCCTTAATGGCTGCTTGCTAAGGGCTTCTTACATAGAAATTGGTTAGTTGTCACTCCTGTTCATACAAAGTTGACATGAATGACTTATTATGCAAATAGATTATTAATAGATGGTTAAAAACTGAAAACTGAGGCCCTATTGATTTCTTGCAGCAGATGCAGAGTTGTCAAATGTACTTTAAAAAAAACCCAACTCTCATAGCCACCTCTGAGGTAAATTGCGTCTTGTACCAAATAGGAAATGCATTGACAGAATGGAGCTAGGAAAAGATCACAGACTGAGGGGGAATCAAGATCAGAAACAATCTAGAAGTTTGGGATCCCTGCCCTTTCTTCAAATTAGGACATCTTGTGTGGAATTTGCCTGAATTGCTCTGTTCAAAGGTTATCTGTTAAAGCAATGAAAAAGATGCTTTGAAATATCTCCGTTATTTGAAAACAGGACTGTGCTATTTAATCTAAAGAAGAAAACTCTTGCTAGCTACTCTACCTCAGAATTCAGATAACCTAGTCATTCCAAATATGAGGCTGTTGCCTCAGAGGCAGAAATCATCCATTGTCCTGTAACTCACCAGGCAGATTCCTGAAGACTGTTTTTTCCTGTCAGATAAGAAATAAAATAAATAATGCAGGGTCATTGTGATTGCAAATCTCACAGAACTGTAGTACTGTATTTCATGATTAATGGGTTTATATTGAGCTGCCAGAACTTTTACAGAAAGATGTGCTCCCAGACCCCTAGCCAGTGTAAACTGGTTCATTTTTGTGACCCTATGGAAACTGACTGATTTATACCAGCTTAAAACTTAGCTCCTTACCTTAAGAGATTCTTCTTCCTTATGGTCATAAAAAAACTTTTTTACTAGTGTTTGGCCTCTGTGCTTTAGCTTTTAAGTAGTCTGGTGCATCATAAGCCATGCATTTATTGTTTCAGTCATCAGTAATAGTGTTCATAGAATACACAACTGTACTCCCATACAGCTAAAATGTACCCGACAGTGGTGTCATTGGAACATTGTGTCATTGCTGTGGGAGGACCATGGAGGCAGGAAGAAGCAGTAGATCATCTCAGCAGTGATGTGAGAAATCAAGAAGTTATTGAGGGAAAAAACAAACAAACAAAAACAAACCACAAAAACCCCACCACAGAGAGCCTCCAAGCTGAAAATAAACACTCGTACCCTCAAAAAACCCCAGAAATAAACCAACCCAAAACTTCAGGAAGCAGCAGATGAGCCTTTCAAAAGAGTCCAATAGATTGCATACTGCCATGAAGAAATGCAGGGAAAGAAGAAAAAGAAAAACATGGGAACCTGGAACTTCTCAAATAGCTTTGCATTTTACTGTGCAAGAACTGAGAAAAGACTGTTTAACAGAGTCCAAGAACAGCAGTAGATGAGTCCTGCTTCTTCTATTGACTTGCTGTATGTCTTTATTAAAGTCATTTAGAGCTCACGTTTGAAGCTGATGTGTCAAAGATGGATGGGAGGGATCTAGCCGATAGTAAAAAATGAAAAAAAAAAAAAAAAAAAAAACAAAAAAAAAACCACAAACCCAAAAAAACCCCCAAAATCAAAATAAAAAACTGAAGTCTCAAAGCTAACACAGCTGTAGTAGCCAGCAGTGTGATACTGTGAAAAATTGACTAAGCAGCAGCACAGGGGAATGTGAGATTTTTATTAACAAGTATTTTGCAGCACTTCTTTTAGCTGGGGATCGTGGAGACATGTTGGCAGGGAAAAGATCCCTGGCCATTGGAAAAAGAAGTGAAGTGATTGCGGCTGCAGGAAAGGCAGGAATGGTGTTTGAGGCATAGGGGAAGTCTTCCAGTGTTGTGACCTGTAACGTGTGACATCCTTATGCTGTTTGTCAGAGCCTGTGTAGCAATGCACCGCTGCGCCTCTGATGCTCTGGCATAGTAGGAATTCAATGCAGACCTCTAACTTGCTCTCCAAAAAGGTCTTTGTGCTTTTACTGCCATCATAGCTTCCTGTCCTATGGATTCTAGAGGTAATTGCTGGGTGTTTAGGATTTGCTGATACTTGTCAAAAAATTTCTATATTGATTTAGTGATGCATGTATCTATATGTTCATACAGTCTTATTTTTATTAATTACTTTATCCCTCCATCTTTACATCTAGATTCCTCAGCAACTATACCTGATGTTAAACAAAATTTCTCATTCTTTACATCTCTTTAGATGTAATTTAGTTATTTTCTTTTTTTTCTTCCTTGAAATAGTTGGTTACTTAGGTGCTTGGTTGCTTGGTTCCTTTTCATGAGTGTTTGCACTTTGCTTTTTTTCTTTTTTTTAAACAATCAACTATTTTACATGTGATTTTGAAGGTATCTTAAAAAAACAAGGCCTATGCATTCCATGATCAGCAGACTGGGATATGTATCACATGAGGTGCAAATATTCTAGGAATTTCCTCAGCAAGACCGATCGATGAACTTTCCGTTTGTGTACCTTTGCAGTTTTCTATGCAAACTGCAAGGAGTTCTATTCCCTGTTTACTGGTTCCAGATATAGATTATAATTGTCTTTTTTTAAAAAAACCAACACACTGTTTTAATAATCTCCATGAGAAAATGAAATCTTGTGTAACTTGCCAAACAGCCCTTTGCTAGAATTGTGTCTATGCTGTATCTGCAGGTCTACGGGGAAAAGCAGTTTTCTGTCCTTCACTCTTACCTCCTTAGTGCTGGTTTTGAGATTTGTGGCATGGAGATTTTGTCTAAAAGGGATTTTTGTGGTTTGCTGAACTCTCATTCCAATTTGACACTTTTCATGGCAATTTTACAGGGTCATTATCTGGTTGTTCCTGGTATAGGGAAAGAGATTCTGCTTAAGGTGGGAAATAGTATGAATTTTATTGATATTTTCTCACGCCCCTTCCCCAAGCTTTACAGAATTCTTTGAACTTTTTAATCCCATTGATACTAAGCAAAGATCACGTTTCCAATTTCTTTTGTTATTTTCAAGTTAATTAAGAACATTTTGTTCATGGGCACCTCCTAGAACTAAGGCATAGTTACTTTTTTAATTGATAATTGATATCCCAAGGCACATCTGGTTTAGAGCTTCTCTTCAGAGTTTAAAAGTGCACCCAGTTCTAAGCTGGTTTTCAGAGCCTGCAGAGCTCTGTATTGTGACACAGAAGTCTCCTGGCATGTGCTTGTAAATGAAGAGCCTGCCTTGGACCCTGTTCCCCACTCAGTCTTGTTAAAAGCACTGGCAGCCTGTCTACTGACTCCAGCAAATTTGAAGTGACACAACGTTATTTTATCTGTTGCTCACCTCAGATATGCTGTTCGTGGAATAAAATGTGTGACTGGGAACAAAACACAGAAACTGGCTGGGTTCTGTGCTCTGTCCTCCGTGGCCAAAATCATCTGTCAGAATAAATTTGACAGAGTGATCAAGTTTTAATCTCAATTAAGGCTTCAACGTGCTGGTCTGTTAAGAAGTTTGAGTATCGCAGTGTGGTGGTGATGAGCGAATTTAAGGGGAAGAGAGGGATGATTCTCTTAATGTGTCGTTGAAGAAATCTCTGGCAAGAACTGCATGCAAAAGAAATTGAAAAGACAATGGTGAAAACATGAATAATTTTTGTGTATGTATTAGACATATACAAAAGGTAATGGGATGTGAAATGTCAGCAGCATTTGAAGAACTAGCTTTTTTCATATATGTTTTTTTAATAAATCCTCTGTAATGCTTTATCTTAAAATGACAGATGCGCTTCTCTGTTTCTAATATCAATGTTGCACATTTTTAGTCACATCTGTGTAAACACTTGGATGATTGGCATCTTTCTGACCTGCTTACTTTCAGTATTGGCATTCAGTGTGCTTGTTGGCATCTCATATAAAGGAAAATTGCCCTTGACCAGCAACTAGACAGATTTAGTGAGGCACTTGAGTGGGAGAAATAAAAAAAAATACAAAACACTTTGCAAACAGCAAAGCTTAAAAAATGGGGGGGGGGGAGGGGGAGAGGGGGGGAGGGTTTGGGGGGAATGCAATGACTCTTCAAAAACTAACTTTGTAGGTGAAAAAGAGGTTTTTATGAACCTCTCATTTTTTTGAGTATATGTCTGCCCTTTTATATAAGGGGAAAAAACATTAAAGAAAACGTTCTAAAGTTCAGTCAATTAAAGCTGTAGAATTCAACAGCAGAGCTATCGTGGTTTTCAACCATACTGCCAGAACAGCTGAATATTGGTTGGCCTTAGCCTTCATCAGATGTACTTTGTTATATTCTCTTTGCTGTGTGACCGTACTCTTCCCTGCTCCTCAGTGCCTTTCTGCATCCTCAAAGTGGTCTCTTTAATCTCTCATTGATTTCTTTTTCTTTATTATCTTTTTTTCTTTTAATCTCAATTTGTCTTCCCCCCATATTCCCTTTTTGGTCATCTCTGCCTAGCCATGGTATGGTATTCACCTCCCACCTTTCACTGCCCATGAGGAGGGCTAGGCCAGTTACTCCCTGTGTGATCAACAAGTTGATGTGACTGAGAGGATCAATCCTTTATAGAACATCTTCACAAAAGCATCACAGTGCTATGCCTTGCTCAATTTTGTCCTTTTAAAAGTGGGTGGGAAAACTTTGTGGAAGCAATGGAAAGATATTATTATTCCTACCAGTTTTTTTTCCTTGCTGATAGAGTAAATGTTGATATTTTCATTGAATGGACATACTGTGTAACAAGAGGCTGAGTGTTGGATGGGGCCCAAATCTCATGAGAAGAGCTATTCTAATGAATTTCCATGCAAAAGAAGGAGAAAGGGCCCTTCTTGTGCTTGTCTCCCAGCTGGAAGCGGGGCAGTCAAGACAGAGTTGGATCTCAGACTGAGTCCAACCATTCTTCTGTTCATACCAGCCCCACTGAAATGTGAAGAGGCTCTGAAATACTGTTTCACATTTGAATCTTCTTTTGCATACACTTTAAGCTGGTAGCTTGGAGAACGTGCATTGTGTGCTTTTGTAGAACATAGAACTAATGTGACGTGATTGAAGTAACTTACTGCAACTCTCTAATTTAAAAGCCTAGTAAAAAAGTACATAAAAGAATTTTTATGCAGTAAAGTGTTTGAATGTAGCATGGCAGTTTCCCTCTGTTTGAAAATGGAAATTACTTTAAAGGTGCTGATTTCTTTGCCTGCATGTCACACTCTGCAGTCTCAAATGAAAGCTATGTTTGCTTGTTATCAGAAATAGACATTTGGCTGAGACTCACAAACTGGTGCTTAAGTAAGATTAAACCAGATTCCTTCTGTCTCCCTCCTTTTCACTAAGCTCTGCAATATTAATGATTTATATGTTGATATTGTTGTCATTTTCATAGGCTGATTTTTTTTTCATCTTGTAACAGTTGTTTCTGTTCAGATTTACAGTGTTCTCTACAGAATAATAGCTGTCTTGCTGGCCCATATCCAGCATGTGAAAGTCTTATATTGTAGTCCAAATTTAACATCAATTGTCAGATGAATCATAGTCATGGGATTGGAAGGGACTTCAGAAGGCCATCCAGTCTTTCCCATGTCCAAGGCTAAATCATCTGAACATGTCATTCCTGATAGACATTTGTACAGCTTCCATAGAAGACTCCATAGACTTCTTGAGCATTCTCTTCCTGGACTGCTTCAATTCTTATTTATTTTTTTTTCCTAATGTCTAAATTGTCCCTGGTACAAAGCTTATGACTTCATATCTTGTTTCCTGTGTACCTTGAGAATAATTTTTTTTCATTTTCTTTGCAGCTGGTAAGTGTTTGAATATAATTACCACCTTAACTTTTCCACCTCGTGAGGCCCATTTGGGGAGTTATTCAATTTAAATGGTAGCTCTTTTTCTTAATTCTTTTATTTGATTCCAAAGTCTCCAGTTCAGGCTTGGAGTGCAGCATGCAGCACTGGATGTGGACCCTTACTAGCTGTGAGGAAAGCAGATGGATGGCTTCAGTGTTAGTAGTTGGTCTTGCTTTGTTACATCACTGCTGAAACCTGGACAGTAGAGGTAAAATAGAAGTGTCCAGCTCAAAGGATGCATGTAGGAGTTTACATTTCATTATCTGAATACTGCTTTAACTTCTTGATGATCTCTGGTAGAGCTCTCCTTAATGGTGCTCTTAAAGCTTTCACTTTTCTTGCTTTCTTTCTATGAATAGAGACAGGAAGTAGGTCACGGGAAGCTGTCCTGTGTTAGATAGGCAATGTAGGGGTGAGGGTGTTGCGGACCCAGCCATGAGTTCATTCTCTCTAGTATCGTGCAGTTTTAAGAGCTGCTACTCCTGTAGAAAGATTTCTTCTGCAATCTCTTTCTAGTTTTCTTGTCAGTCCTCTAGCTGTCTTGGAGTGTTTTGCAGCAGTAAGTTTTGCATGCTATCCAGTGCTTTTATGAAATAAAGCCAACTCTTTGTCAATTAAGGAAAAAAAAAAGATATTGTCCATGTATAGCCCCATCTCAAATCTAGGTTATAACTTTTTCAGCAAAGTGGTGTTTCTGTTTGTTTTGCAGTGCCAAACACATTGTTAAGGATTGATGCATAACCGATGGCTGTTGGAGTGCGCTGTCTTGCATACATGAATAAAACTGCTATTTCCAGAAAAAATAAACTTGCAAGAGAACTTACGGGCTGGTTTTTTTGCTGACAGTTAATGGGACTTCATAGAATGGAAGGCATCAGAGAATTTGGCCTTGTATAGCATATCTCAGCATGAAGAACCAGTGGCTCTTTCAAACAAAGAACCTAATTCCTTTAGTATTAAGTATTTGCAGTATAATTTCAAACTTAGTGATGTTTGTCCATGGCCCAGTCTATGTTTGGCTGAAGTCAACAGGTTTCTTTCCAACATTACCCCAGGGTTCACACACCTCAGCCAGTAGAATGGATGTGTTAGTTTTCCCAAATGGCATAGGACTTGGTAGGATTGGGTCTCTTTTTTTTTTTTTTTTTTTTGAGTTCTGGCTATATTTGAAACTAAAGCACAAAGCAAAATTTAAAGGCTAAAAATTCTGTGTTTTATGAACGACAAATCTTCCATGACTTAACTTTCATGCAATTTTATGACCCTACTGGCTTGGAAACAGACAATAACAATTGGCCACCTGCAGCATCAAGGCAAATGAATGTTGTGGTTACTCTCTGAAACGTGGAACCTAAAAAAAACCAAACCAAAACAAAAACCACTAAACTAAAAAACCCCCACCAACAGACAACTTTACTGTAAACTGCTGATTTAGCATAACATTCTACCACCATTAAGACACTGCAAAAATATAACTTCTTCTATACAAATATTTTATTTGAATCAAATGATAGCCAGACTTTTCAAAACTTGTGCTATGCTAATGTGCTCCAGAATTAAACTTGTTAGCTTTGCTAGAACCCTTGCTGAAAGCTGCACTTAGATAAAAGGAATTACCTTGCAAAAGAAACAGTAAGATTTTTCTTTTTAAATTCAGTCATTTGATCTTTGGAATCTTTATTTTACTTTTTTATTGTCTCCCAGCTCTATAGTCCATTGTCTATAGTTTTAGCCTTATACTAAATAAATATTTATACTTCCACTAAGTCATTGAAGCACTGAATCATTCTTCATCCTCAATCCCGGGAGAGTCAATACATGTAAATAACTTTTAAGGGGCTTGGATAGAAGTTATTGCTTAAGTGATGAGTTCTGCTGTTTGCAAAGCACTATTATTGGACTTGAGTATGTTGCATATTAAGGTCTGAAGCCAGAGCAGTAGCTGCAAATTTGTACTTGTGTACTTGAAATGTCATGCTATTATCAGTTTATACTGACATACTTCTCCTCCACATGTTGGCACTGGCAGCAAAAGTTATTCTACAATTGCAAGTTACGTTTCAAGTAGGTTTTAAAAGCCTCTGTTCCAAATGTTTCACCAAAGTCCTCTTAAATCTGTAGTCAGCTGATCCTCAGATACTCTGTGATGTTCTGTCACTACTGCCACGTGGATGTGAGTTGGAGAGAGGAAACAGGTTAGAAATTCTCATCTGCTTTGTGAAGATGACCAGAAACAAATCTCTTCCTACAGCTTTGTCTGCTACTTGCATCAGTGTATGTCCTGACGAGGCAGCACAGCACTGGGAAAACTGGTTTGTTTATTAAAAAGTAGGTTAATAGTCCAGGTCCTGCTGTTCAGTGATGAAGATCATACCCACACCCAGTAGCCTCCCTGCATTTTGGATGATCATGGAACACGTGTATTTTTATCATAAACACCAACTTCTAGCAGTTATTTTCTGTATTTGTAAAGCATAAGATATGAAGTGCAGATTAAGTACAAAGGTACAAATGGTAAAAACTGGTGTGATCTTTTTCTTCAGCTATTGTAAATACGTGTTCTGCATATCCTGAAAATCCTTCTTTAAGGAATATAAAAGGTATTATTATAAATTTGTTCCTTAATCAGGCCAGCTGTCAGTGATGAAATTCCAGATTGAGATTATTAGCCCAAACCTTCCCTGTTTGAGACTGATGAGTTCTCACACTACAGTGTTTGGGTTTTGGTATATATTGTGTACTAGAACTAATCCTTTAAAAGAAAAACAGTAGATATTTATTGCCAGTAACGTGTTGCTTAGTACGTTTTAGTACTAAAAACCTTTATGTAGGGCTGGCTTTTTTCTTTTTTTTTTTTTTTTTTAAACGTTTCTTATAAACTACAATTGTATCAGGTTTTGAAGTCAGATTGAATTACTGTCCCCAACTGCTTCTATAAGAAGCCACTTTAGAATTGTCAAGAACAAGCCCAACTTGCATCCCATTTGCCATCTGGATTTCCCTCTGGCTTCAATTTGCTGCTATAAAATAACTCTTAGGTATGGATGCTGTACTGAACCTGCCCAATGTGTGTCACATTTAGTTACTCATATTTCTTCTAAGATAACAGCTGCAAAGAAGCTGTGTTTTTTGTGGTCTCTCCAGATTTACTGCTTCTTAATCTGATGTTTCAAATTAAACATGCAAGGTTTTGAGTCTTAAAATGTCATTGCATTCTTCTAAGACACGTGTACAGCTGCTTTGTAATGGGCATGTTTTTTCTTAAAGTTTAATGCTCAGAGGTTATATTGAATAATGTAGCATGTCTGCTTATAATCAAGCCGAGATTGTTATCAAAGGTAGACATACATTTCTTTTTTATATGTGTTTCCGCATCCTACCTTGTCCCTGGAATAGCCTTTGCAGCTAACTTAATGTATCAATAAACCTTTAAGGTGCAATTGTGTAAAGGCTCATATCAGGGCTCGTGTTAGATGTGATCTGTGGCAGCAACACAGCTGCTGACAGTGGGTGAAGGTAGATATCTAAGGTATCTGAAGTACAGATCCAGTGGACATGCTATCTTTAGTACCTTAAACAGCACTGGTAAATTGAAGAAAAATTAGAGGATGTTTACAACTGTGTGTATCTGCCACAAAGTTATATCATTGCTAATGATTTTTTTTGCTGGGCAGCACAGAGCAGCCCTCAGGGCCCCCAGTGATTTTCTTTTTCCTTGATAAGAACACATGGGAAGTTTTGGGATTTTTCTTATATGATTTATATAAGTAAAGGTTTGTGACTGCCATCCTTGTGCTCTAATGACCCTATCTTTAAATAAATGCTGGTCAGTTAGCATTATCTTGAGATATTCCTTTATATAACATGAGGATGAAATTCCTCACCCAGTTATGTGACTGTACCAAGGAAATCATTTCAGGTTAATTGTGTAATTGTGCAATACTGCATTAGGCATACAAATATAATAAAAGCACCAAATTTGTTGATCAAACAGACTTTCTTCTTACGCCTCTCTCTGATCTGCTTAAAATTATTCAGTTATGTCACACAAGCTGTATAACAATAGTTTTTTTTATCTTTTGGAGACTTGTCAGTTGAATATTAATTATGAAATGTGTTCTCAGTCACACCATGTCAGCCACTTTTACTTATGGACACTTCTAAAGTAGGCACTGTTGTGATTTGCATATTCAACAAAAGCTGCCCAATGCATGTCATATTTATTTAGTCTACTAAATATGATGCTGAGTATCCCACAAGCCCTGAAAGATTATATAGGAAGAGTCATCCTTTTTATTGCAAGGATATCCGAGGCATACAGAAGACGAAGGGAAATCTGCCACAAAACACTTTTGTTCTCTTACCTCAAGCAATGTAGCAAAAATGACCTAGCTTAATTTCAGAAAACTCCTGTTATACTTTGAAGCTCAAACTTGATATTGCAATCTCACAGGCGTACATCTCCTTTGGAGCTTGGCGGCATTTCAGTCTTTAAAAGCAGCCTGGAGAATTTTATTGTATCAGAATAAAGCATAGGGGCTGCAATAAAATGAGCACCTGGAACAGTTTGAACCTGCTTTTTCCTGTTTCTGTGTACAAGGAGGATTCTTGTTAACACACAGACTCATGGCTGACTTATGGAGTGTGCAATCCAAAGCACTGAAATGATGGGATTTAAAGAATGTGATTACTTCTGGGAAAATCTTTGACACAGTGGTTCCAAATGAAATTGTAATTTAGTTTGTAATATTTTTGCTATTGCTTTATTTAGCAAAATAGCAATTTTGCTATTGCTTTAGCAAAATTTGCAAGTTGATCTGTAATTCCCATGTGTGTGGGATAGTTGGGCAAATGCATATTGTGGGAACATACACAGGGATTTTACACGCATGGTGTTGCCAAAACTTAAGCTCGCAACATTTTTGGATTGTGGAGTTCTGTGTGAAGATTTGGCATCTGACCCTTTTCCTACTGCCGTGTCTAATAGTCACTATCCTAGGGTTCTGGGTTGAAAACACCTTGAAAATTTTGATGATGAAATGACTTTTCTACAATTAGATATCTCAAGAACAAGTGAGATGATGATCATTTATGGATGAGACAATAAAGGAACAACTCCTGGTTGAGTCAGGACTGATACAAAACCTCACTTGCTCCCATAGTCAGGACACATTTTGAGACCTTGCCTGACCACAACATTTTGCAAGAGCTACAAATAGAGGAGCATGGGCACAAGATGCGAACATCACAAAAGCATGATTTGTGGACAGTACCCTGTTGTTCCCTTAGAAAAATAAAAGATCTATTCCTCTTACATGAATAGCATGGTCAGTTCAAATTAGTCCTACTTGCAATAGTGTAATCTTTGTCTTATTCCTCTACCAGAGGCCAATACCTGTTACAATGACCAGGTCTGAAGGAGAAGCTGCTCTGAATGTGTAGCTGTGATTGGTGGGGTCACATTTTCTGTTCTGATTTCTAACCTCTTTCTGTCTGCTAAATCTACATGTGACTTCATCCCCTTTGCTGATACTCTATGGTTTATTGTTCTGTCTACACCCTGTTTCGTGGGTACCCGTAGCTGACAGGAGTCAGGATACTTCCTTGTGTGGTCTTGTAGGGCAAGACTGAAACGATAGTCACAAGTCATAAGTTTGCAAAAGTTCATTTCTGTAGTTCTGTGCAGACTATAGATTTGATTTAAAGTATGGTAACCACATGTTAGTCTTTGTGGTAAAGAAAGAAGCTGTAGGAAAGGAAATAAGGTGTGTGAAAGGGGGAAGCTGTTAAGCAGGTTTAGAAATTAAAGAAACTCTTAAATATCGAACATTTTGGAGCATAATGTATAACATTTAGTCCCTAGCAAAACTCTGAATTCAGTGATCTTGTAAGGCAATAAGTTTAACCTAGTGTTTTAAAATGCATACACTTTTTGAAAATGCCCCCTGATCAATTTATAAAAAAATATATAATGAGATCCAGCTTCCTGTAAATTTATGGTAATTTTGTGCCTTTTCTTAGTTATGCTATTTATGAATGGTTCTATTACTATAGCCTGACTCCCACCCTCTAATGTAGTTATCCTCAGAGCACTTCTTTGTGGTAAGGAAGTACAATAATCCCCGCTTTACAAATGGGGAGCCATGGCAAAAGAGAGGCTTAGAGACTTGCCCGAAGTCATGCAGGCAGGCCATTATGGAGCAGGGAATTCAACCAGGACTCCCAAAGAGCAGACAGATGCTCTAACCCCTGGGCTGTCTGTCATTTTGCTCCTATCTTTAAAGACCTCCAAAGGTTTATCCAGATTTCAGAGATGATTCAGAGGTTATTGAAGGCAGTCAGGCTAAAATACCAGAATAGCCAGCCAAGTTAAAGCGTGCTGCTTAGGTGTAGAGTTGCAATTGGAGTAACTCAAAGGTTTTTCAGCTGGTAGCTCTGGCTTCATCTTACTTGCACTAGCTTGCTCTCTAACGTGCACACACATGCCCTCTCTGCAACTCATTTTTCTTCTGCCTCGGAGGAAGGACTTGGTAAAAGGAAGTTAGTATAATTAAATGGTTATGTAGGAAGCTGGTGGTAAGTATTTACTTATAAAAAAAATAAGTGGAGGAGAAAAAAAACTATGAGGTGAATTTCTTAGTGTTTGCTTTTTGGGCTTTATTTTAGTGAGCAGAGTATTGAGTGACAGAGATTTGTTCCCAGTAGAAAATGCTTGAAACGTATTAGTCTACTTTGGTATTAGAAAGATTAGAGGGCACACTGTGAGAATTTGTAAGGATTTATGTGCTTTTTAGAAGGATTAAGAATAAAAAAAGTCCAGATTAGAAATGCTGTCTGACCACATCACTACCCTACAAGCCAACGTTTGCATGGTGGTTTTCTTTTATGTTTAATACCACAATGTTTGCATTGCAACTTCAGTTACAGTTGGCTTTGTTTAAAGACCATACTGTAGGTGCACACAGCGTGTGAAATGAAATATTATGAGTTTGTGTAGCATCCTTGAAATCTTGTTCATCAGCCAGCTTGCAATACCTAAGAGAAAGATTTTAGGGATAGGCTTATTCTAGAAAGTTGCTTAAATAAAAGGAAAAAAATATACAGAGACATTCCATAGCTGTTAAGTGTCTCCTTTCTTCCTGCCTGTTAAATTATAAGCTTGAACAAGATTTGTTCTCTGGAACACTATTTCTTTAAAATATTTGGACATGGTAGTTCCATAGTAACACCAGACAGTACAAAGAATTATTTGTTTGTTTGGGAACATAATTGTTAAACATCCTCTAAACTGGGGAAAAAAAAAAGAAATCCTTCCTAATTATTTACTAGAAGCATCTTCAGCATACATAGCTAATTAAAGTCAGACTGTTAAATGTGGATGATTAGAAGCTTGTGTTGCTAGAAAAATGCTTGTGCTCATTCAAGCCGATACTAATTTATAAATTCAATCCCATTTAGACACTTTATTTAGAAAAACATAAACCCATGCAAGATGCGTTTACGGAAAAGGCTAGTTATTACTTTATTTTATGCTTTACAGTCTCTCACTGTATTAGGGATCAATGTGTTGACAGTTTTTGACATCTTACCAACATACAAGTGAAAAGTAAACTGACCAGTGTGAGCAGCTTAGTTGTTCAGGATTTTTTTTTTTCTTTCTACTTTCCCCCTTCATGTTTCTTTCATATTTTTCAATACTTTTTTTTTTCATTTAACATTATCTAGAGCTTGATTGAATGGCTAGAGAAATCAGCAGAAAACTGGTGTTGGGCTTTAGGTCAGTTTTTTCATCAGAGGGTCTTTTCTAGCCCCAAGACTTATCCAATGCAGTCCAGACACACCTGGAGTCCAGTGATACTTTAAGAATAAGCTTATGTTGAATATGGGATATGGTTTTGTAAATTCTCTGCTGAATTGATACAGATGAGTGTAAGGATAGGTTTTGTTACTGGCTTTTTATGGAATCAAATGCATTACAGTGCCTCCAAACTGGAGAACATTTTCATACCTGTATTATACCTGGCAGCACATTATTATCACTCCTGGTCTGAAAATTTTACTGCAGCCTTGTATTGGCAAACTGATTTATGGGTTAAGAGTTTCACAGCTAGAGAGACATTGCAAATTTTAGCATTTATAAGCTATGAAAGATGCAACTTAATAGAGGAGAAGAACATGTGGGAAGATAAACCAAAGACTGATTAGTTAATTGAGCACGTTGAAAAGTGAAGATGATGTGTAGAAAAGAAAAATTCAAGGAACACTCTGAGAAAGAGGACAGAAAAAAGTAAAATTAGAAATAAACTTTAAAATAGGATAAAGTAGGATTTAGACCAATTCAGAAGAGGTAAGGCGATACAAAATTATCAACATCACATACAAAATATCACAGTTGATACTTATGGCAATTTGAGATTTGAAAAATATTTGTAATTAATCTGTAAAGGAAAATAAATTTTAAAAATGTGCTGGCACATACTCTGACAAATATGATTCTCTGCGTCAGTACGTATCAGTTTACAGCCGTGTAATTGATTGAAAGTCTGATGGGATAAACTGAAGTTTATTGCAGTGACTCTTCTGAGTTTGGAATCTTGTCCTCGAAAAAACAAGTAATTGGAGGAATAATCATCTCGCTTTTTCAGGCCAATGGTTGCTCATTGCAGAGACTATAGCTGGGCGAGACTGTCATTTTTTGTTAGGGTGCTAAAGTACATTTGTTAGAAAAGAAACAAGTCTTTGATTTTTATCTTTTGTCTCTGGAAGAGTTTCTTCCTTATTTAAATTATGTTATGATTTCATGTAGTTCTTTGGTAAGTTGAGGTGAAAAGATAATTTGTTGGCTTTTTTTCATGTTTCTGTTTTAAAGAGTTGCTTATATTGGACAGGAAGACGTGTTGTTCTCTCAAGTGACTGGGTGCCAGTAGAGAGAATCATTGCAAGATTAACTTGTGTAAAAAAACAAAGTAGAATTTTTGAGTTTCAAGTTTTTCATCATGGTTAAGGAAATTATCTTTATTCTATTCATGTGTTGGTCTCAGCAATTCAATTGTTAGAAACACTGAAGGATTTTATGGGTTTAGTGTATTGATACAGTAATGATACAATGAAATACTAACAGAACACCATTCCAAAAGAAACACAAAGTCCAAGTCATATGGATTCTTATGAATGAGGAAGGAGATTTTAAGTATTTTATTTTTTAAATCTGTGCATAAATAATTTAACTGATACCTTGGAAGGATTTGCCTTCTAAATCATAGTTCCCAACAAGTGCATTGGGTGAGGCAGAAAGCTCTATGGCTTAAAGCAAAACACCCTTTGGAGGTGCCTCTTTCTCTCTGTTGACTATCAGGAGTCAAAACTTGTAGTTCAGATTAAACAACTAATTTTTAGACTAATAATTTCCATGAGAGGAGCTGCCTTCTTAAACTGTTTTTGATCAATGTAGAGAAGGAGTTTCTGTATGTTTATGGAGCACCTTGGGTATGCTGTATGGAAAATTATGTTCTTGGACTTGATTTTTGAGATGCAGAGGTGTGACTTTGGAGTGTAAATCCTATTAAGAAATTAATCAGTTTTGTGTTTCCCCTGCTCTCCAAATAACTGCAGCCTGTTCTAGAAAAACTGTCCTTCCTAAAGTCAAGAATAATGTGGCACTAGTTTAATTGATTTTTCTCTTGTTCAAATTGAAGATTCGCTGTTTACTCAAGTATTATTTGTTGCAACTTTGATCAGAATCCAATGAATAAATATATAGTCTGTCACGGATTGGTGTGTATGGCAAAGGATTATGACTGGAAGTCCAATGATCTTCACTGGTTCAACATGACCTACTGTTGGGTCAAGCTCTTTATCAGGGTTTTTTTTCTTGTTAACCTTGTCTATTAAATAGGCATTTTACAGTGGGGCTTCTAATTTACATAAATGATTCAAAGAATTAGTACTAGGATCAGCTACTATTTTTTTCTGAAAAACCTAAAACTTTTCTTTTCAAAAATACAATAATTCTTGCCTTATGTTGGGGAGTATGAAATGTGTAGCAGAAGAATCACCTCTGAAGCAGATATCTGTAATGAGGTCTCTAAAATGTCATTTTTGTAGCATTATGAAATTTGGTCTCCATGCTGTTTTACTAGTCTATGTGCTGTAGAAGGATTTGCAGTAAAATAGAGAGTTGGAATTTCTGCAGAAGTATTTGTTATGTACTAGATGTACTTTGGAGAGAGAGATCCAGATATTTCTTAAGATCTTGAAAGCATGGTATGAAAAATCAGATTTTCCACATTCCCGCTTGAAACTTAAATCCAGTGCAAACAGAGGTCTTTTTATTTCATAAGTACTTGTTTAACGCTGGCTCTACTTCTGAGACTTATTGATTTCGGTGTATTCCAGGCCAGGAAAATCAAAGTCACATTGTGAAAATATCTTCCTGAAATAAGTTATTAGCTTTTAATACAGTTGTAAAGGATGACTTTTTGGTTAATGTTCTGGTCTGGGACTTTAGAGTTCAAACTGAGTTCAGCTCACGGCTGTGACCCTGACCTCAACTGTAGACACACCAAGCAATCTTCCTGGGTCTCAGTCCCCCACTAGCATCACTTGTCACCTTAGTGAGAAGACTCTTACTGTGTATATGAATATAGCACACATAGAGAACCTGATCTGTTCCTAATCTGATTCTTAGCTGTTACTGTAATGTAAGTAATTAATCATTATAACTACAATATTACTTGTTTCTCTTTTACAGCCCACATCATGGGGGATGTGAAACTGGTGACATCTACTCGAGTCTCCAAAACCTCCCTGACGCTCAGCCCCCCTGTCCCTGCTGAAGCACCAGCATTTACTCTTCCTCCTCGGAATATCCGAGTGCAGCTGGGAGCCACAGCAAGATTTGAGGGGAAGGTAAGAAACAGAGATGATGGTTGGCTTCTCCATTTGGTTTTTCCTTTTCCTGAAGCGGCCTAGGAGGCTGTAAAGATAGTGAAGTTGCATCTGCAATATGGAAACTTTACTTGAGAAGAGGACACCAGTGTTTACCCTCCTGAGGAGACAGGAACGTTACAGGTCTGTTTCTGAGTAGAGTGTTGCAAAACCTGAGTATGTGCTCGGTAGAGCATAGCTGAGCATGCCAGGCAGGGAGCATAGTATCAGTGGAAAACTGCTTTAAGAGCTGTTTTTAATCAGAGAGTACATATTCTCGTACTGCATATTCATCTCCCTGCACCCAAATCTGTCTCTTTATGAAACTTGTAACTCAAACCTAACACTGCTACAGCATGTTCTTCCTAGTAGTCAAGCTAGGAATCTGCAAAGAGTTGAGACGCTTTTGTATCTGCACCACCTGCCCTACATGTTGTTAATCTGAAGCAAAAGAGCATTTTCAGAGGAAAGATTGTTTTGTTCAAGGAGACTTGTTAACTCAAGGGGTTTAAAAGGGTGTGTAGTGGGCTGTGGATCCTAGGTTCTCCTCTTCCACTTATGCTTGGGACACTGAGTTGTGCTTACAGGCATCCATGTTTCTTTCATACTTCTATCCTGGTGTGATCTCTTCCTTGTTCTAGCTATCCTTCTTTCTCCTCACTTAAATCTTTTTTTTCTTTCTTTCTTTTTGTTTTTCTTTTTTTAACTGGAGCTGTCAGTTTTATCTCTTAGCCATTTTGACTTACTTCTGTCTGTGACATGCTCTGATCACAAGCTGTATCATCAAACTTTTCATTTTTGAAGTAATGGGACTTGTCTGACAGAGGCAGGAAGCTACAGCTTTACTGTAACAAAAGCAAGGGCTAGAAGGAATTTGGGAAATTCAAAACTTCTGAAACTCTAACTTGAACAGAGGGCCAGTACAGGGCATCTGATATTTCCCTTATTTGTTTATGCAAGAACAGGCCAGGAACTGGGATTTTTCAACAGGACGTGAGCAGAAAAATAATAATCTTGGAGTATATAAATTTTTAAGTGTAAAACCAAAACTCAGAAGTTGTTTTTGGATTTGTCTTTTTGAAGAGAATGTGACATTTTTTGGTAGAAAGCTAATAATTTCAATGAGACTGTTTAAATCAAAGTTTTTTTTATCAAACCTTTAGAAAGACTTTTTAAAAAATTAGCTTATTTTTATTGTCGCCAGTTAGAAACCTTCCGTGTGTATTACATTGGCTTGTCTTAGTGAACATTCCCTTTCTTAGGGTTTTTAACCATTCCTCCCTCCTTTGTTGCAGATAGTGGAAAAATGACATTTTGCTACTTTATGCTTGTGACACCTATGCACTATACTATTCTAACTGGACTGATTCTTCCAGACAACACTGTAGCTAGCAATAACAATTCAGTAAAATCAAAGTTGAAGCATGTGATGTTGCTAAGATTTGGTTTTACATTTCTCATGTTTCCTCATTAAACAGTCGGATATTTCCAATTTTTAGTGCACTCTGCAGTTTTTTTATTATTAGTCAAATGCAAGCAATTATAAAATATAATGATCTGCAAGCTTGAGTATCATCAGTGCTTTGCGTTTTTTTCAGATCTGTTTTAAAGTGTTAATTTTTCAGGGATATCTATCCCCTTTTAAAAGTCACTTTGAAGGCTGGAAGGGTAAAGTCTGAAGGGTTTTTTAATAGCTTGGAGAAAATACACAAATTCAATACTAGTTAAAATGACAGGCTTAAGTTCCTTGAAGAAACAAAGCTTTGATTGAAGTTCTGGATTGAACCTACTTGACGAAAACCTAAATTTCGGTTCTGCCATATGAGCGTGGCTGAAATATTTAATTTTCCATTCTTAAAATGGGGATGATAATATAGAAGTTCCATATTGTATCGCTGAAATAAACCTTTAATGCTCAAAGTGCTTTTGTAAGTGCCAAACATTAAGAGCACAGCTTTGCTGAAGTGCATGTGAGATCTGCATTTACTTTGTGGCAAGTAGCCTGCCTTAATGATTTGGCAAACCAAGGCTGTTTGGAAACCAAAACTGTCTTTGGCCCTTCACCCTCCTGCTACGCATGGGGCACTGCCTGGGTTCTTGTTCAGTCCAGCTTGTTGTCCTGGAGGTGCTTTGGTTTACCTCTGTCAGCTAACACAGGTGAGAAGGAACATATTAACACAGCTGAAGACATAAACCAGCCAATTTTTATCATTATTAATTAGTTCCAAATTTCCTGGAATCCACCCTAGCTGGAGGCTGAGGTTTGAATTTGCGATATTTAATTTTTTTTTTTTAATATTTTTTGGGAGGGGGAAGTGGAGGAGGAATGAGCTACGTTGTTGTAATTTTAAGACACTAATGCAGCACAGCCTGTTCTCCTTATTATCTTATGCAAGAAAAAATAGGTTTTTAATTACAATACTGACTATTCAAATTGAGTCTGTGTGATCTGTTGTTTGTAATGTAACAGGGTTGGGGAGATTGTGTTTGGCTCTGTTGTTTATAAGAGGTAGGTTCAAATGAGTATTTTGTTTGTGCTCTTAGTCTAGTAACATGGGCAGGGTGAGGGGGAACGCAGCAGTACAGTTTGAAAGGATACTGTCACTTAATAGCTGCAGCAGGATGTCATCTGGGTCTGTCTTCAGCTGCTTCCTACAATGTGGTTTCTTCTGTCACTTTAATGTTCCAGTGGTTCAGAAGGGCAGTCTTAATAAAAACAATTTATTAAGATTTAATAATAGAAGTAGCTACTCAACCTACTTAGGTTTTTCTATCCTGGAAAATAGGCTACAGATGTTATGATGATTTGTTGCTGATACTCTGCTTCATCACACGGTGTGAATATTAAACTAGGCTCAGGGTAAAGAAAAATACAAAGTTTTTAAAATGGCTAGACAGGAGATTTTCTTCAAAGACTTCCTCTGTGGTAGAATTTATCTTATCAGAAAGAACAAACATTTTGAGAATCTAAGACAGGATATAAATCTGATATTGTGATGATCTTGTAGTCTCATTAAGTGAACAAGGAAGAGGGGGCCCCAGAATCAAACTTGTTTTTATTTCCAGAGGCAAGTAAGATAAATTGTGTGAAATGGCAATTCAAGATCAAGAAGACTGCAGAAATTGAGAAATAGCTCATAAATGTAGGAAATCAGAGGTAGAAAGGAACTGTACTTGCCATTAACAGGAATTCTTTGAGGTTTTTTTCTGTTCCTCCTGCTACCACCCCAGTTTTCTTACTAAAATTTCAGCAAGTTTGCATATATTTGGCTGCAGATCTCAGTTTTCCAATGTGATGTCAGTGTAAAAACTTAGCTTATCATCTTTCAAGGATGATTTTTGGCCGGGAGCACTGAGTGAGTGGTGGAACCAGTTAGTAAGGCAAAGGCAAGGCTACCTTCCCTAGATGCTCCCCGTACATCTGCTACATGGACAGCTCAGTTGTTCATCAATCAATTCCTGAGATGATTGTTAAGAAATCCATCCCAGATTATTATGAAATTGTGCTGTGGGTTCCTAGCTTGTTAGGAATTGATTGATGTGCTGCTCTTCAGTTGTTGAGGTGAACAGCTCAGGGTAGTGAGGTTCAGCCTTTGCTTGGGTTTGTGAGCCTTGCCCTGAATGTATTAAGATGGCAAGCGAATTCTCAGATTCCTTTTCTAATTAGAAAGCACTGAAAAGTCCTTTGATGAATGTCTGGGGAAGTCTTAGAAAGCAGGTTGGCTTTTTGTGGCAGATGAAAAATAAATACTGGGACTCTGAAGTCCTGGTGATGTGTATTGGTGAATGGAGCAGCAGGATGGACTTACCCCAGCAGAGATCTCGACTGTGAGTGCCCACATAAGGAGTCAGTGAATGTCAGTGCTCTTATCCAGGTTTCCCTCGTCCATCTTAACTTCTGTACAGAAAGATACTTTAAGACACAGAGGGACTTACTTGGGTTTCTGCAGCAAACTGATGGAGACACTCAGAACTAAAAATAATCATTACTTTCTTCTAACCACTGAACCACATTCTCTTGATCTTTCCCTCCCTATTTTAAGCTTTGGGTTCTAAGACCAATAAAATAGTCTGCAGCAGGTTTGTTGCTTTAAAAAAAATTAAGATGGTTGCCCAAAACAAGCATTTTTAGTTGCTAGCAATGTGATTAGCTGCCCACACATAATTTTGTTGAACTGAAATAGCAATAGACGTATTACATGAAAAAAATGTCAGGTCACTCTGGTTCCTTACTGTAATGTCACTGAGTGTCAAGAAGTAAAAAACGACATGTCAAGGAACTGACAGTTTCCAACAAACCTTTCCCTGTCCAGAGTGATATTACCCTCTGTGTTTGATTGTGGCAGGCAGTTAACTCAACCTGCTTTGGCTCACACACATATAATTTTTGAGGGTAATATTGACGGTCATTAATTTTATGAGCCTAAAGAATACTTGTGCTACAGCTCTGCTTGAGAGGAACAGCCAAATGTCATGCTACAGACCACAGACTGATTACCTAGAGGTCAGGGAAGGATTTTTTCTCCTTGGATACAGCATTGCACCGTTGGCAACAGTGCAGTATGAGTTGTTTTTCTGCTTCATGTGAACCATCACATATGGTCCACTGCCAGAACCAAGATATCAAACTACTAAATCTAGTCTGGTATTCTAATCCCAGGGAGCTAGATTTCATGTATTGACACGTAGCTCATACTCTGAGTAGATGTTGGGGTACTTAGTTCAGTTTGCTACCCGTTGAGTAGTTAGTTTTCTCCTCTTTTTCCTTCCATACCCCTCTAGGTAAGGGAGCTGGATGGTACATTTTAAGGTAAGCCAGGTAGATGCCAATTCCTGTCCCTTTTAAATGTGCTTTTGATTTGTCCTTCTACCACCCTGCTGTTGCAACACCCCTTCTGTATCTGTTCAAATCAGTTAAGTCCAATGATATGCATCAGTTTGACAAATTTTGAGCTGCTTTTGCTGCAGCTGGTTGCACAGGTACTCTGAAGCATTGTACTTGAGAAAACAAATTGTCATTAAGCAATGAGAAGCAAGAGGCAATGGGGAAGATTGACAGTGATTTTGCCATCTGTTCTGAGATAGAGAGGAGATTCATTTATGTGGTGTGTTAAGAGATAAACAGTAGGGAAACACCTCCTATAGCATTTGTAAATTCTTTCAACTGCCTGCTAATGGAAAAACAGTTCAAACCAGTTTGTTTTACTGTGACTGCTGCACCAGCTTTGCATGGCAAAACCTTTGCTATCTTCCCTTTGCAATGTGTGCTCCATTTCCAGGCCTCAGTCAGCAGGCACTCCAGAAGCAAGCCTTAATTACACTGTATGTCAAGATTTGAGATGGTGGGATCTGAAATGAGAGAAACCCATATAATGACAGAGGATGATGACATGGCACAAAATCCTTTGCTGTCAGCGTGAGATGTTTGCTGTTACAAAATGTACTGGGCAGCTAATCGCATGAAGCTGCCAGTGCTTTTGGATCTAAACTTTCTGGAGGGGTGCCTATTCTGAGCCATAAGAGGAGGAAACTCGGGAAAGATGGGAGGCCATTGTTTGATAAAAGTGAATGCTGTGCGAGGACTTGGGCTGATCTGTAACACTCCCATTCACAATGATACTCCCAGAAACCTGATACGAAACACTGAGGCATGTTTTTGGGAGCAAACAATTGAAAAAGTTATCAATTTGACTGGAGATTTTATCTTTCTTTCTAGATATCAGTGAGCGTTCTTGGGGAAAATTGTGGTGCATTCACAAGTTAGTGAAACATTTTATATCAAACATATAGACATCTGAAATAAAAAATGAAAATAAGCACACGTTAGGTGGCTATGAACACCTTATTGTACATCTTTTTTCTGTTTGGATCTTCTACTGCTATTTCTTCTTCCTTGTGTAATTGACCTCACATTATATTCACTTACCACAGTGGTGGTTTTTTATCCGTCTTCTTCCTTGGATATTTTCAAGACCCGCCTGGATGCAGTCCTGAGTGACATGCTCAAGCTACAGGTAATCCTGCTTCAGCAGGGGAGTTGGACTAGATGATCTCTAGTCCCTTCCCACTCTAAAAATTCAGTGAAATTCAGTGAATTCTATATAGTCTCATGAGTAATGCATGCATTATTTTATTTTGGTTTACCTTATTGTATATAACTCTGTTTTGGCATATAGAAACAGTGGCTCTGTGGTTTCAGCTTTAGACAAGGGCAAAGTGGGAGTGATTGCTCTTCTGGGAAGTCATTAAGGTGGGATTCAGTCAAAATTTCTGTGTCATCTACTCACAGAATTATTCAAATACACTTCTCTTCATCAACGGATACAAGCACCCATGTGTTGACACCCATTCTCCCTGGCTTGTGTATGAGATGTCAGAAAAAAATGCAGGAATGCAAGATGTTGCTTAAGAAATGTCTAGGTTTTAGACAAGAGTGGTGGTCTGTGAGCACAAATTCTGTCTCTCAGTCTCTTTAACTCATAAATTCACTTCATACCTGTCCCCTTGTCACCTGTGTCTGTCATCATTATACTCAAAACTTTCCAGGTAGAAGTATTTAAGCACAGGGGGTGTGATGATTCTCAAAAGTGCTGGACTTGGTACACCCTCCCATGTAACTGACCTGTGCATGTGCTGAGGCAGCAGCCAAGATTCCTGGATGTTCCGCACCAAAGTTTGGTCAGACCTTTTGCAGAGCTTCTCCAAAAGGTCAGTGTTCAGAAGTATTAGGCAATGCTGAATATCCCCAGATTCCACACAGACAAAATTTCTGAACAGGAAAGAGGCCATGACTGGGGAAGACTAAACATACAGTATCCCTATTCTGAGTTGCCATTTCTCAGCGTTGAGTTTTTTGTATAGTTGATCCTGTGTTTCAGTAGCCCACCCACCCCCAGACTGTGGAGAAGTGTGCTTTTTGCCATTATCACATTCATTACTCTGTTTGCTTTCTGTCTCCTTTCCCACCTTAAGAGCTTATCTATAACCAGATGGGGACAGGAGTTCTTTGCTGCTCTGTGCAGTGGCAGAAAGATTGGGTCCCTATTCTTGGTTGTTTTGGTGCTAAGTGCTGTAATTAAAGGAACATGAAACCCAATTTTTTTTTAACAATAATCATAGTAATAAGATTAATAATAGAACTTTTTAAAATGTATGTACCAAAGCTAAAGAGAATTTTATTATTTTGTGTAGTATATACCCAAACCAGCATTGTTTTAGCTAAAGCTGGACCATGTATTTGTGCTATTCTTGGTCACCACTGTTTCTTCTTTCTTTACTTTAACATGTAAAGTCTTTAAATTTACTTTTGTCTTTAACATGTTTCCAATTATTTTGGAGTTTGAGCAATTAAATCACACAAGGAACCTAATAGTAAATATTGTGTGATTTAATTGTATATACCTGCTCCCGGTCCGAATTGGGGGAACCAACAAACTGTTGACTCTGAAAAATTTATCACAGACATCTGTTTTGTGATCACCCACTACTATGATGTATCCTTGCAAAGCATGGCTTTGTGTCAGCTAAAGAAGGCGAGTGTGTGTGTGTTTTCAAGTATTTATCCAGAGGGATATCCCTAGGGTTGATTTTGAAGAAAGTTTACTTCATTAGCAAGGATTTCTGGACTTGCTATTTTTCTATAATCTTTAATAGAAATCAAAGAAAAAAATCTCTTAAATTATGTATTGAAGAGTTTGCAGAGGAAAAGAAGATATAAAATATTCATGTTGTGGTGTAAATGAGGGTTTAGTCTTTTATAAAAGCAATGATGGAATAAATACTATGATTAATCAGAAAGTCTACTGTTTATGGATGGTAAGATAAATATGTATGAAAAAGAAGACAAATCTAGCTGGATTTCAAGAGAGAAACAGCTGATAGGCATATCCTAAATAGCTGAACAAAAATATATTCAGACATTGAGTTGGTGTAAGTCAGGGTAGAAACGGTCAGTATAATCCTTCTTATTTTTCTTTCCCTTGATGGTTAATCATGAACCTCTCAAATTTCAACAAAGGCTTATTAGATTCTTCAGTTCTGCTTTTAATTTGAAAAATATCATCATCTTTTCCAGGCAATTCTCCCTTGCTCCTCTGGGCTGGTGCCCGCGTCTTTGTTGGGGTCAATTCCACTGGCAATAAAACTCATCATGTAGCATTCTGCTTTCTTACTTATATAAGTGTTCTTAGTAGTATATGAAACTTGACTGCAACTTATCATTACAAGGTTTTAAATTTCCCTTTTTGAGGAATTGTGCATTTGAGTCCTTTCACAGTTACTATAGGTTCAAATGTTAAAGGAGACCTAGTAACTGGAACAGTGTGAGCAGTTAACTTTTTTTGCCTTGTGATGCAATAGCCTATAGTAGGGAGAGAGGGGTGAAATGGGGAAAAGATTTTTTTGTTGTTGTTGTTGGTTTTTATTTTCTTTTTTATTTTTCCTTCCAGAAATATGTCTCTAGATGGAAAAAAAAAATTAAATTGCCTTTTTTCTAGCTGACACAAAACGTATGATGGAATAGTTCTCATCAGACGTGCATTTGGCTAACTAGTAATATATTTGCCTTCTTCCATGATAAGCAAGGTTTAAACTTTACTCCAGCACCCTGCCTTCATCTGACTGAAACCACAAAGGTCAGGCAGGGGTTCAATGCCATATGTAACTGTGAGAGCATGCAAAATATGCATTTGACTGTCTATAAATGTGTCCCGAAGAGTTTGACCTAAACTACACCAAATGAGACTAAATCACACTTTTTGCTATAATTCTGCTTTTCCCCTGTAGGAAAAGAAAGTAGACATTAACAGACAGCAAGCATGATGCATTCAGAATCTTTGCAGAAGGCCACATGTGGAGAAGGTTTATAATCAAAACACATCATTACTCATTGCCGTTTTGCTCAGTCCACACTCACTCTCGCACCTAGACTCCAAAGCAAAAAAGATCTGCTTTTGACATGTTACTGGGCTCTTTTCAGTCATGAACATAGTATGAAGTTTGGAAACCTACTGGGCAAAACCAGACAACATATTTTTTTTTTTTAAAGCGTGACATCTGGACTCTAGCATCTAAGCCCATGCTGAACAGAAAATAACATTGCTGTGAATTGTGTACAATTCAACCCGTTCCTGGAGGAGAGAAGTCAGTCTGTCTGACAGGGAGCAGGAGGGTCTGGCTGCTCCCCAAAGGAAAGTGAGCCAGGAGCCGAGGGTGAGCCTTGCATGGGCTGTGCCATCACCAGTGGGCTGCAGTCCCACAGACCCTGAACACAGCAGACAGTGATATGTGCTCTTACAGGGTCTCCTGATGGTCTCAGATGTGGCAAGCAATGAACCAGGTTGAGAATCTAACCAGAGGGTACAGACAGGAGTAAAATTAGGCCTTCCATAGGCACCTAGTTCGGTTTTGAATGTTAAGTCTGTAAAACATTTTCACTATGTTACTGGAGATAACTGAATCTCTAGTAGGTGCAGCACATACTTCTGCACCGAAGCTGCCAGAGTTTATTGTTTAGTATCTGGAGATATTCATAGTTCAGTATCACATGTGAATACACATCTCTTGGTTCTTCTCTTATGTGGAGGAAATAACTTTTGAAAGAGGAGAGGCATTGATATGTTGGGGTAGTGCTTGATGAAGGAGACACTGCTACTCCTGTTGCTGTCAGAGGTTATGTGTCAAAGCTCTCTGTACTGCTAGAAGCCAGAAAATCAAGGCATTCCACTGACTGGTCATCCATGAGATGATTAGTCCAGTATCAGGCCTTTGAATTGCCTGCCTAAAAATGTTGAATTTATTCTTCTAGGAAACTTAACAGCCATTTTACTGGTTGGGAATTAAATCAAATGTTGACGCAAAAGTTAGTAACCTGACCTCTGGGCTAGCCTTCCCACATTAAGGATATGTGGTAGTGAGGTTCTAGGGATGATCTAAGCTCTCATGCCTTTCTTCTTCAGAGGAATTTTAGGAATATACACCACTCTGCATGAGAGAGTGAAAACTTGGAAATGATCCATTTAAAAAAATAATCTTTTTCTAGGCTTTCTGATGATAAAGATAGCTTTATTATCTGCAAATTACTACATTGCTGTAAACCTGCATCCAGACAGAATAAAGCAATCCTTGTCTTCTGGAAATACTAGTTATATGGACACCTCTGTAATTCACGTGCAGAATGAGGTGAAATAGAAGAAATAAATTATTTTATCTTTCTTTCTAAATTTTCCGTGCTTTTCTGCACCTCTTCAAAATAGTATAGTAAACGTTACTCTATGGAATATACTATTTATTATAAATACAACAGCTGATCTTATTGAAATACTAATTAAAAGTCATGCTGTGTACCAATGCGTAATGTATACAAGAAGTTTTCAGTTAAAGATGACAACAATCTGCACATGTAGCCCAAAGAAAATGGAGAAGCAACGACTGACAAATTAAATAATTCTCTTCATGGTTACTTGGCTTTTGGTGTCAGAATAGAGCTTATTTCATCTTGCTCTGTGCTCTCTTGACTTATGTTGAATCAGAATGGTAATTTTCCTCTAGCTGCACAGTAGAGTCAAATTGTAACTGTGTGGCTTGAGAGGTTGCCATTCTTTCCATGTGCCCTATAATACACAAGCCTATAGTTATGGTGCATGTATTATTTAAATTGTTTTTGCAGAGCTCAGAATATTATTGTAATGTACACTATTTTGTAAAAGCATTTCTCCACACACAGTAGTGTCTGGTATCTCGTATCTGAAATCTAACTTGTTTATATCACATCATCAAGCAAACAATGAAAAAAGAAATTTTCTATTCTTTGAACACCTTGGAACAAGACTTTAATATACTTAAGCTTAATTCTTTTGTCTGTATAAATGCTAGTGTTCCTTTTTAAAAGAATAATTCAGCAGCTCCTCTCGACAGGGAGGCAAATATAAATATTTCAAAACAAAATTATGTTAAAAGCCAGGGCACTGGAAGAAAAAGTACAATAAAATATTAGAAATACAGATTAAAGAACTGTGGTAAATGGTACTGATTTTTGCTTATTTCATGGTACCACTTTAACCGCCTTATTCAACTGGAGACACAGGCCAGACTAGAGTAGGACCCTTTTCCGATGACCTTCAGAGAACAACAAAAGAAATAATCATTGTTACCCTCTTGACATTCATGTAGAGTACTAAGATTGCCTGGATTCAGAACTGAACCGCTGCCTTCTAGAAGTTCAGTTTCCATACAGTACCTTAGACTTAAACCTATCCTTATTGGAGATAAATACCTTCTGATTTTGGAAGAGAAAGTGAAGATTTGCAGTGTATCACCAATATCCAGGTGGCTGCTGTTGGATTAAGAGCATCACTTAGTGAAAACACAAAGCCAGAATTAGGTCCTCAGTGCCCTGACACAAAGGCTGGTTTGTATGCCTGTAGGGATATGCTAATGGACAGAAGTGTAGACAAAGATTTGTCTGCTCAGGAGACTATTACACACCCAGAGGTTTAATGGAAAACACTATGTTGGATTTGTTCAGATCTCTCAATAGGAATGCTAGCAACTGCACTTAAGTGGAGCTCTATTGAAAGCATATGCAGAGTAAGCACTTTTTCCACAACCTAAATAAAAGGTTTTTGAGTGCACGTGTGTGTTGCTCTTACCAAGATCACAGCAATTTTAGTTTTGAGAGAAAGCATTGGAAAGAAGAGGCAAGCCCACAAAATTTCTCTTAAACTCAGCATGTCTATAAATATTTATTCTGAACTGTTGAACTAGAAATTTATAGCCACATCAATTTATACTTAGTGTTTCAGTTAGTGCTTTGAGGGGTTTTTCTTTAAATGGTTGTTGCGAAGCCCTTGAGTTTTCTTTTAAACTCAGCAGCTTGTATATTGTTCTATATGAGTTATCTCTCCTAAGATGTTATCTCTCCTAAGATGTTATTTTAAAAGTATATGTGAAGCCTGGAAAACTTACAGATTTTACAGTTATTACAGGACAAAAACATCACTGATGATTGCTACTGAGCAATTGATGTTTTGCAATGGGCTTATGTATGGAATTATTTAATGCATAGAGTAAGGTGCCTGTAGCAGAATAAGCAATGCAATGAGAAATGCTAGATGTTTAGGCTGTCTAATGTATTCACATCTTTACAATCCAATATTGCATTTTATACCTCTTTGTAACCACATCAGTTCTACTTTTTCATTTTTTAAATTTAATTTAATTTTTAATTTAAAACAAATGACATTTCATGCCCAGTGCGTTTGCCAGCCCTACCAAGTAGCAGTAACAGCGGAGCAGTGCACATAACTGAGGAGAATTTTTATAAGCTATCCAGAGCCGTGCCTTTGCCAGCAGCATTCATCACTATCAGCAGACAGTCTTTAAATGAACATACAACTGTGCAGTCAACTCAGCAACAAAATCCAGTTTTAGCTTTTTTCTGTGGCCACTGCCAGATTCCTAAATTGCAGGAAATAAATCTTGTCTGGTGGGAAATTGATGAAGTACGGGCATGTTCATTCAGAGCAAAGGCTTTTTGTTACCACCTTACATTCCAGATGTGGATTGTTGCCCTTAGTTATGAATTTCACAGCTCCAAACGTTTTCCAGTAGCTGTGTGTTTTAAGCACAGAAAGAAAGTATGTATTTTAATTTTTTATTTATTTTCTACAGTAGGTCATGCATATTGTGTATGCTTATGTAAACTTGCAGAGATTCCTTACGTGTTGATAGTATGTATTGATATTGAATTCCTAAGAACAGCTAGGCTAGGAAAATATGAACCTCTTTTGGTTAGGGGTGTAGGTCCTACAAGAAGATAGGGCCACTATATTCAGTGACGTGTAAAATTAATTCACATCCTATTCAGACAGAAACACCAGTAAGTTTTAAAAAAATAATCTTTCAGTCTTCCAAAAATAATATACAATGGAAAAATTAGTTTTTTGCAAGTGTTATTACAGTGAGTAATGATCATTCTCTTGAGAAAGGAAAGAAACAAAGTGGATTGTCATCTTTTAAAAGTGACTGCCAATTCAAACCCCAAATATTATTGTTACGAAGGGATTGTTGCTCTGAAAATAATTGATGCTGTTCAGATTTGCTTTTTTCATGTGGTATCAGCAGAGTTTTTTTACCCGCTGATGTCCCAGTCTCCAGTTGTGGCTCAGTGTCTGGATTCTGTGATCAGTTCTATGAGATAAAACAGATAATTGTTTGCAGTTTTCCTTCTAAGCGGGGACATACTTACAGTTTGCTAATGACAGAGTGAAATGCTGGTGTTAATTTTATCCTGTACTTGTCAGGGGGCTTCTTACTGCTTGTGCTTGGTCTAAACGATCTTCATCCACCTTTGTGACTGTGAAGCATTCACAACTGAAATTAAAAATCTTTGTCAGATGTTAAAAACTAAGCTTTTTGTGTTAGGAGAGATGGTTTCCCAACAATTTATTTTCATTGTGTTAAACTGCTTTATGTTTCAGCCTTTCTTCTAGTGCTGCCAACTAAAATTAATGAACAAAAGTAGGAGCAAACACAGTAAATCAGTCTGTCCTGTTGAAGCGGAAATGAATGAACTGCTCCTGTTCTGACAGCTCTCACACCACAGTGAAATTAGGGTCCGATTCTTCAAAATCTTGTTTTCTGTAGCAAAGTTTGCTGCTGCTCTGAAATGAACACTGATCCTATCAGCAAACTTCTGGCACGCTCCTGAACTTACTGCTATGGACTTAAAGGAGCTGCTCCATTTAGCAATATTTGACAGGCATCTTGATAGAGAATCACCAAAGATAGGGAGGAAGAGAAGGATAGGGAAAGACGGCATATTTTAGAGGCTTACTGGGCTATGTGGAACAATTAGCAAGATCCTTATTACCATTCAGCAGCCACAGTTGTTTCCCTTTGAAGTCATTTACATTCTTACTGCATAATCCTAAGTGACCCATAACCACACGCAGAGATCAGCTATTTCTTTGCAATTTTTGGCATTTTAAGGTATTCAAACTATTCAGTACCTCATAAAATTTAACACTTCTTAAAAGGCCTTTACATCATTTGGTCCATGGGAAGAAAGCTTCCTCTTTGCAGTTTGCTTTTTTTTTTTTCTTTAAGGAGAGACTGAGGAGCAGAGAAAATTCTCATTAAAATTGATAAGAGTTTCACCCAAGAGAGGGCTGCAAAGTTTATTGTCCCTGTTTTGTTGAGACCTCTTGTGCTTGCCCTTGTCTTTTTGGCCCATTCTAGAGACACTTCTACTCTGCAGAGCTGTATGACAGTACTGGTTATTGAGAGATGACAGAGTTGTATCTTACTACGTTGCTCACATTCTCCTATGGTGACAGGTTAAAATGATCTTATTTTTACCACTACTTTATATGTTTCTTATTTTGCTACCAGGACTTTGAACCTGTGGATCTATTTTGTCTGGACCCTCTTTAGTATTACTTGATACTGTGCACTTTGAGAGTTTCACATTCGTATGATATTGATGGCTTCAGTCATTTTTCAGGGTAAGAAGAGCTGCCCTCCTGTGCTGCAGCTTCACCTCAGTCTTTGCATTGACTGCTACAATAGCAAATTTGTTGGCAAGGAGGAAATTTGTGGTCAGATGATTTGATCTAACATTACTAAATATGGAAAGCTAATTTTCTTTTAGTATTATTTGGGCAAAATCTGTGGGTGTCTCCATGGCTCAGGTGCTTAGCCACAAAGTCAGAGTCACACTTTCCCACATAACGGCTACCTATTTTGGAACTGAAATTGTCTTCCGTTTGTACATAAATCGGTATGCTGCACGCCCCTGCTTTGACAAAGTGTCAGAATTTCATCATTTTGCAGAGATCTTGTCATCTTTGTGTGCCAGTGTGACTCCTACAAATGTGCAGCATCTACAAGCGAGTAGGAGGGAACCAGCATTTGGGTAGCAATGGGGGAAACGGCCTAAGCTTTCTCTTAGACTTTATCCAAGGTTAATGATGTCTGGCTGCTTTTGAATTGCCAACCTAGAGAAAACTTTTTTTAAAAGGGGGAAAATTGCACAATGACTAAATATAAATATAGATCTGAAGATGGACAGAGATTCAGTCTACTTATAATCCCATCTTAAGTTCAGAAAACTTGTATGTACAGCAAAAAAAAGTCCACGTGAACTATATGGGTGGTTTGCATAAAACTCTCCTCATGTACTTAATGGCTACAGGTCAGCTGGCTACAATGTGGGGAAAGTACAAAGGCAGATGTTGCTGCTGGTAGAATGATTTATTAAAGCTCCATCAAAAAACTACTGTCACTCTGAGACCGCAACACCTGTGTGAAAATGCCCCCATTAGTGTAACAGAGGTTTACAACCTCCTTCACTTGCTGATTCACGTTGCAGCTACACAGAAATGTGTTTCTCTGTACAATATGTTCTCCTCATGTCTGCTAGGAAAGGGTAGAGTCCACCTTGACAGCATTCTGTATTTCATCTGAGTGATGTTTCGGGTTATTTGGGGGCTTTCTGAAGAATCCTATAAAAATCATACTTTAAATGTAATAAATTTAAACTTATTCTTTAAATTAAATAACATCTAATTTAGGATAGCACCTATGCATGTGATCAATTCCGAAAGACATAAGTAGGGCTTAAGCATTTTCTTAAGAGCTGTATTAATTGAGGCTGGTGTTTGAACTTAGAAATTAAATACACTGAAAGCAGCTTGACACCCAGTGTTGTTCTGAAATTCCACTTGAGTCCTTCAGAAATAATTTAGGACAAATGGACCTGTAAATGTTATGGTACCTGGGAAAGCAATGCTTTATTCCAACAGCTATACTCTGGTGACTGAGCACAAAGCCAATATTCCATGCACCTCTGGGAACTCTCCACACTGAATTTTACGAAAAATATGATTAAATGTAAAAGATTGAAGAAGAAATGATGTGCAGCTGCTGTCTGCTTTTCAGTTAGCAGACCATGTCTTCCATGGATAGGTCGTAAATTCTTCCCTGATGGGAGTACCATAAATACTGATTCCCCTAAAGAACTGTGGAAGTGTGTGTAGTGTTCAGCACCTCTGCGATCTACAAAAAGGGGTTGAATAGTGAGAAAACAAAATTTGCAGATAACAGAGAACTACTTTAAAGAGTCAAAAGTAAAATTGGTTGGGTGGCATCTGCAGAAGAATCTCATTCTGTTTGGTGCCTGGACTGTAAAACATCAAATGATCTTTGGCATTGTTGAGTTCAAAGTAGAAAAAGAAAAGATACTTAGATCATCTTTATTAGCTATTACTATTCAAAAGAGAGTCCTTGCCCTGAACAGCTTTTTGACTAATCATCTCAAGGTGGGAAAAATAGCAAACAGTGTTAAAAAAGAATTGGAAGGAAAAAAGCCCCAGCCGTCTGCTCTGTCAATCTAGAAATCTTTGGGTTCACACATTTTGGATGCTACATGCTTATTTCAACCTAGAAAAGAGACAGGAAATTTGATAGGGATTATCTGAGGTGTTTCATGGCTCCTCATACAAGCAATGATTAAAAAACGATTAATAAACAGCTTGAATAATACAAGCAGACAGGGATTTTAAACAGGTTTAAAAAATCATGGATGTCATGGAAGCATATAAAAATGTTTATTTGCTGTTTTGCAAAATATAAAAAGTAGAAAGCTGCAGTGAAATGTCAAACAACAAGGTTAAACCAGTTGCCTTGTACACAGTCTGGGAGGCCCCCCTAAGCCTGCCCTAATGATGTATTAAGGTACTGCACTTGATGAGGCTTGTACACTCCAGAGTGTATCTTCTGGCTGTTCTCTGAATTCCCACCATATGCATGAAGCGATTCTGGTTTTGTGACCATCTCATAACTCAACATTTTCAGATGAAAAATCCCAACCAGCTTTATTTGTATAATTTCTGTAAAACTTCACAGAAATGTAGGGTCCAAAGTGTTCTCCTTGTAAAGAAGCTTTCTGTTTTTCGTGAATTCTCTGGTGTATTACCACTTTGGGCATCTTTTCTTTCTTGTAACATCTTTTGCCCGTGACCACCATAATGACAGTCTTTGTGTATGTGTTTTCTCTGTGTATGTTTCTTTGTGCATTTTAAGATAGAAGTTTTGTCCTTGGGTACCTGAATTCCTACTCAGACAATTAGGAATTGTGAAGTGTGCCAAGAGTTCGCTAGACCCAATCATATATGTGTCTTCTAGATTATCTAAGTAGCATGCCTGTAATGCCAGCATTGGATTATGATCTGAACTGAAAGCATGCTTCCAGCTAAATGGAGCATTGCAGAATTAATGAAGCAAGATCTAATGAGTTTTCATCAGACTCAAAGAATTTTGTATAAGATAAACTTTTCTCTTTTTGCTACAGAATTCTAGATTCTCAATACTCGTGTAAGGGAGGGAATAAGCAGATAAAGCATGGCAGAAAGTTATCCTTCCACGTGATCGAATCATTCCACACTTTCTAGGATGAATGGACTTCTTGCCAAGCTCCTGAAGAAACCCTTGCATGTTGCCAGACAGCAAAGTGAAACTCTGTGAAAGGGTCAATCATGTAAAAATTGAGAGAATCCTTTAACTCTTTCCTTTCCCTTGACTTCTGTCTCAACTTCATTCTTGTAATTATATCCTATGATCTCCAGTCTAGATCCAGGATTCATAATCTGAACTTGCTCCTTACAGGTCTATGATATTGTGGGGGTTTTAGTAGACTTTAAAAAATAACCTGAAGTATACTGATTTTCATTCATATCCCCATGGTTGGGTATAGCATGTCAAAATGAGGCAGAAGTGCTCAGCACTTGCTATCACATTTTAAGTCAGTGAAAACTATGCATAACTCAGCATCTACTAAAACTGGGCCACAGGTTTTTCCACGGGACTGGGAAGAACTTCATATGGCACGTTATCAGTTGCATCTAAATAAGAATTTTAAAGGAACAGCTTTTAATAAATAGGAAGAAAGTGTTAATTCCCTTTGTACCTTCTGGATCTTCTTACCCTTTGCATTGAACTCTGTGAGTTACATCTCCAGGTAGCTCTTCCATATCTCTCATCAAGGCAAATGAGACAATGACAAATCTTGCAGATTTTCTATGTTAGCGGCATATGATCTTCATACTTACGACTAAAAAAGTAGTAGCTTTCCTTCCCTCATTATGTTAACATTAGCAATATTAAGGAGTTCAATTCAGCAAAGGTTTTCTATTTATTGCCACAAACAAAAAACAAACAAAATGTCTGGGGTTTGAAACTTCTATAGGTGTAAACTGGAGAAGGATCTCAACATAACTATAGATAGTCTGAGGTTGCCTACGAAAAGACTGCAGTGATTGCCAGGGATGGGTGCATGAAGAATGAGTGGTACTTTACAGCATTTGGTGGTACTTTAAAGATGTTTGATTCTACTTTCTATTTGTGATTTATTTATTTTTGTATTTATTGTTACTGCTTTTGGTTGGGATTTGGGTTTCTTGGGGGTTTGGTTTGGGGGATTTTTTTTGTTTGTTTGGGTTTTTTGGGTTTTTTTTTTTGGCAAGACAATGTCCTGTTTGAAGGCCTGTGTTGTCATTTTTCTCTCCCTGCTCCACACCATTTGAGAGAAGAAACATATAATTGCACATGCCAGTTTTGAAGACTTATGTCTTCAGAGTTGTGTTCCAGTTACGGTTACACCCAAAGAACCAATTTATGTGGACTGTGTGCATGTGGAACAAGAAACCTAAACACCAGATGTAGTGTACCAGAGTTCAACACTTAAACAAAAACATACCCAAGGTTTACAGAAAGACCATTATTGTTTCTTGTACGAACAATAGGTAATGCTTTGAAGTGATCTATGTTTAGCCCTGTATGTATTTCAGTTTTGCTTTAAATGAGGCAATTGTAGATTCTAGACTGCTCTGTAGAAGAGGTAGGTTATTTGCTTTGTTTGCAAGGTTTCCAAATATTTAACATTTTTATGTTTAACCTTGACAGACAAATTCTCTGTTTTGGAACCAAGCTTTTAAAATGGATAAACTATTCTTGAGATATGGGGTTTGTGTGTTTAAACTCTCAGAAGGAGCTTAACAATGTGTCGTGTCCACTTTCCTTTATCAAGAACATCTGCTGTTCATTTGTTAAAGCAAACTGTAGCTTGAGCTAAACAAATCCTTGTTACAAGACTTGCAAAAGAGCTGCACTGGCCAGAACCATATTTCCCACCTACACTAACCAAATAGTCTAAATTAAATTAAAATAAAAATATACCACCCATTAGGTATTTCCCACCTACACTAACCAAATAGTCTAAATTAAATTAAAATAAAAATATACCACCCATTAGGTGCACTTGTATTCACAATATTCACGTTGTAGTCTCCACAGTTCTGTATTACTTTTTTTTCCTAAGACTGACGTTAGGAGTTCACATCAGTATGAACTATTACATCAAGAAGGTTTTTTTTTCTTCTTAGAGAGCATACTCTGTCCACACAGACAGAGTATGTGTTGCAGTATATAAAGCTCTTAGCATCCTCTGCTAAGTTTGCTCTGAAGTACTTAATTCCCCTCACAAGTCTTTTGATCAAAGTCCAGATCCAAAAATTCTTGGCTCTTGATTCAAGGAGGATTGAGGACACTGGTTAGTCTTCTGGTGACTATGGGAAACACCTCTTTTTTTGTAGGACCTAGGATGAGCCACATTCCACAGAACAGCTCTTACTGTCTGGATTGAATCTCTTGGGGCTGCTTGAGAGCCTTCAAATGTATGACTTTCAGATGAGCCCATCTGATACATAACCTGCAATAAAGTGAATAATATTCCATTTTTGCTCATACCTAGACATTGGAAGGAGATGTATACTATACAGTTTCTATTGCGTTTCAAGAGTAAGTGCTATACATTGTTTTTTCCTATATAGTCACTTCTTTGAGTAGAATTACACTTACAAAACTTGTAGTGCTACTTAATCGCATTTCCTCTGCTCAATTTTTGATACAATCTGATGGATCAATACTCTAAGTTTTGCAAAAGGTGCAAGCAGTTTATGTCCTGCTAGTAATGAGTATTTGCTAGGCCAAGTCCCTTCTTTTTTTGGGCCAGGCTTTTTTTTACAGGTAGCAGAATAAAGGTCAAAGCTTGTCAGAGTTTCTGAATGGTTTACCCCATCTCCCTTGATGTCTCCTTTTGGTGTGACTTTTAATGTTCTTGCCCAAAGCATACAATTTGGAGTTCAAGGTAACATCTGGAAACTATAACTAAGTCTATCCTCTTCTTATCCTTTTGCAACTTCTGATATCTGAAGCCTTTTCTAAGATGTAGTTCCCAGCAATGACTGGTTTCTTGTTGAAGATGGTCATGGAACAGAGGATAGGCTACAAGCTCTTCTCAGAAAGTTACCTCACTCTCTGACATTCTTTAATGTTAAGATAGGCAGGCAGCCAAATAAGCTAAACACCTGCTGTTCTTCTAAAGGAGGTCACTGCTGTCAGACATCACCTACCAATCTACTGGCCAATTTCTCTTAAATGTCTATTGCTTGTCCTGTCTACTGTGGATGTGGGAAATGGTTTCTTCTCTTCTGCTTTGCAGGAACCTTTATCCATTAGAAAACATTTCTCATTACTGACATTCTTCTTGTAAGAAGAATGATACCCTGTTCATGCAAACCTTGTTTTCATGTTGTTTTAATGCTTTCAGAAACTACAGTCTAACTATAAATGTGCTAGCTACAATATTAACCATCAGCATTTTCAATAAATTATTTCTCTGGCTTGCAATGAATGAGATACAGGCTAATAGCATCACTTCTCACAGCCTCAAGGGCTGCATAGCCCTTAAAGTCTCAAGACAAGTGTAAGAGTCTGGTTTTGTGCAACCATTTGCCAGCACACATATTAATTAAAACAACAACAAAAAAACTTCCACACATTTTCTCTAAGAAGTATGCTCTGTAATTTTCTGTCTCAAATATAAATGGGCAGTTTTGATACCAAATTCTACTCACTAAGAACCATGTGTCAAAAATCAGTGTCACTTAGCTGCAGGAGCAGCAAACCTGATTATGTTAAGATGTTAAATACTACCTACTTACTGTTAGTCTTTAACAGCCTACCAAGGGGACAACCTTCCACAAAAATCAGCAAGGTATGCAAATTGGGTTGAAAACTACATCTTAAAAAATGTGTGACATATAAAAAGGTGAATAGAGAATATTTCTGTCTTTCAAAGGTAAATTCAAATTTTTTTGAGATGGATTGAGCTACCCAAATGCAACTTATTCTTTTTTTCAATGACTGAATACTTAAAATTCACAGGTCTTAATTCTGGACTTTGTGGAATTAAAAGCAAAGGTAGTCTACAGAAATAGCAGCACAACTGAAAACTGCATGCTGACAGAATCTGGATGTTTTAAAATTCTGACTTCATGGGAGAATGATTGTCTCTTGGGAGGAATTTTAGTCATTAGTGGAATTCATATTGCAGTATATGAAATCATCTCTATGAGGAGAGTTATTCTGAATAGCAACTTCGTAACAGTTGTATTGTTGCCAGTCCTAGTACAA
This sequence comes from Scolopax mira, assembly GCA_004320125.1. Lineage (NCBI taxonomy): Eukaryota > Metazoa > Chordata > Aves > Charadriiformes > Scolopacidae > Scolopax > Scolopax mira. The sequence continues at coordinate 75,644 of BJBW01006209.1, forward strand.
CTTTCAATGTGCCTGTCTATATAGGATGTAATTTGGGGGAATTTTGCAAACCAGGACATCCTTTTGATAGCTGTTTCCTTCCTGATCTCAATGCTGATCACTGAATATATTGGCATTGATGGCCACTGAATGCCTTTAGGTTTGTGACAATTGGGACTATTTCATAGCAGCTCAGTTTTAATAATGCTGTCCTTCAGTGTACAATTTGTTGTATTTTTTCTCATTTCTTTTCTTTGGGAACCTAGCACCGTTCCTTTTCAATAGTATTTCCCCAGACCTAGATGCAGAATTGAATTTTAACTCTGGAAGTTGCACAGGCAACAGGGTTTCTCTCAGCTCTTTCCACTTGTTGAGCTGATGCATCGAGCAGAAGGCTTGTTTTACCTTAGCACACTTTTCCAAGAAGATTCTAAGCAATTGATGGGTCCAGACAAAAACTCAAAACTCATGTCTGGGCTAATACAATGGTTATTTGCTGCTTGCTGTCAGTTTTCCACTTGTTAGTGTTGTAGAGCAGGTAAAGAAAAGCTGTAGCCTCACTGGGACTGGCAATATTCACACAGGCCAAACTGTAAATAAAGGTTATAGCCTTCTGCTGCTGGGCATTAAATAAGCAGATAAATTTCTCTTTGCTGTGGATTTATTCAAGGCAGATGTTTTTAGTGAGCTCTGGAAAGGTTAGGGAGGAATATAAAACCTGCTGCAGTTCTGGAATTGATCCATTAGGATCAAAACCTAGTAACCAGTGATTTGTCTAAGAGTCCCTGACACTTTTATGGCAAGACTATGTATTTCAGAGAGGGCTGGCTCAGTTTGAAACACATTCCAAACCCAAACCTGAAATAAATCCTTGCAACAGGGCAATTCTGTAAACTTCTGCTTTCCTATCATATCATTTTTGACAAAAAATGAAAGAAAAACAATACAGAGTTTGGGAAGGGAATGACTCAACCTTTTGAAAGGAAATGGCATGCTGATCGCCTGTGTTTGTAATTTTCTCTGTGGCATTTCCTCTGTGTAGAGGTGTGGATGAACAAAATAATAGACATAGCAAACATAAAATAAACACACAGGAAGAAATGGGAAAATCCTTAATGTAGGTTCAGCCCTGTGACACTCAAAGGGCGTGTATAATGGCCTACCAGAGCTTGAGGGGTCAGGTAAAAATGTCCCTGTGTGGTCCAAGAGGAACTTCAGAATATGATAAAACAAAAAGAAAAATAGAAAAAAAGGTGTTTCTTGTTTCTTCAACCCCAGTTGTTCTCTGGGATAAGTGATGGAAGGTTTATGCTTGGGATCTTTGAAGCTGAAAAATATATAGAAGAAAATACACCAGAAGGAATGATTTTGAACTGGAAAAAATAGTATTAGGTGACATGTAACTGATGACTTGTATTCCCAGGCCAGAATCTTAGCAGCTGTAAACAGATGTGGCTAGACTATTGTTAGTAAAGAGGATGCAATGTAATGCACTGAAAAGGTGATTCTTTCTTCATACCAGGTCAAGTGCTACTCTGTCATTTTATTGTATTATTTTACTTGAAATAGCAGTTTGAAACCCACTTTGCTTCAAATATTTCAAATTCAAGGAAATCTTAATATCCAATGATATATCCAGCAAGAAGGAGAGGTAGAAACTCTATTCTAGTCTACCCTCTAGCTTTGGGTAAGGCATTAATCTCTCCATTGGTTTCTTAACCTAAAATGAAAAGATAGGCAGGAAGGCATGGACAAGTTAATATTAAGTAAAGCATTTTTTGTACAAGTCAGTTTCTATACCAGGAAGCACTTTATCAAATAACAAGAGTTACGCTACTCTAAAAAGCTCATGTTCATGCTTCACAACTCCCTTTTTCTGAAAATGAGATGTGCTGAGAAAGATTTTGCTGGGAGCCTGCCCTCTGAGTGAGCACTAAACCAATATGCTCAAGTAGTGTTAAGGAGCATAGTTGAGTGGGAGCTGCTGTTTTTCAGAAAGCACAGGAAAGAAAAGGCATGGCCACAAAGAGCTTTAGAAAGATGCCGTGGTATTTTTCAACAGCAATCGACTCCTCATCGTGCAGGATCCCAACATGTATTCCTGTTAGAATAAGGCTTTTAGGTAAAGATAGACTCAGAAAGAACTTGAGAAGTTTGTATCAGAAGTGGAAAGTTTCTCCAGCTTATTCAGCAAATTCATGCTCTTGGCAAACACTAATGTCCTATTAAGTAAATAGTGCTAGGGTGAAGGGGTCGCCACATCACTGGAAAAATTAGTTTGAACTGATACCCAAGGAATTAAAGGAAAGAGAAAAATTTCTGACAGCTGTAGGTTAAGCTCCAACAGATGAGAAACCCAGCTGGAGTGAGGTGGGACTGAACTAAAAATGAAAGGTTTTGAAAGAAGAGAGCCTAGGAATGGGTAAGTTTGGTTGGCTAAAGATTGTAATTTGGAAAGTAAGTGCTCTGCAGTCAGAAGAAAGCATAGCTGAAATGCGGATTAGAGACTGAGAGGAGAACTGAAACTTGCACAAGCCCCAACCAAGACTTCTTCAAATAAAGACAGATCATCAATATTTTGCCCACCTGGAAGTTGAAGGGACTTCCTGGTAAGTTGCCAAGATTTCATAATGTAGTTTAAAATGCAACATTGCTCCTTTCCCAGTGAGCAAACACAGCCACAACTATTACTCATCCCGGCTTGTCTTGATCCACTCAGTTACTACATGACATTTAGGCAAAGGATCAAAGCATTGGAAGATGGAGAGCTAACGTATCAGAGTTGGGGAATAGGAAAGAAGGGGAAATACTGTAATTAGGAGTCATTACAATGACTGGGGAGGTGTGCTAACAGTTAACACATACTAAAGCAACCTTCAAGAGGACAACATCTCTCATAAAGCAGAGGAGGAATCTTTCCCTGAAGAGTTAATTCTTTGGTGGAAACTGGTGTATAATTAGTTTGCCCATTTTGTTTTGAAAGACACAGATTCTCAGCAGGTTTCAACAGTTCAATTGAAACCAATAACTCCATTCTCAATTGTACCAACTGAGTTGTACCAACTGAGAATCTGCCTGCAAATCTGAAGGTATAATTAATGTCATAGCAGGCAAGCATATATTAATAGGGGTGTTATTTAAAAAGCACAGGACTGGTTCATTTTGTTGGAAAAGCCTCCTTGGGCTACCAGTAGAGCAGTAGACCACAAAGCCTTTTAAGCAGTGTGCTTGTGTGAATACCTCTAGGTCTTTATAGTTCCCCTACCAATGCAACATGAGAATGACCCTTAATGACACTTTCTCAAATTATACCCTTATCTTCTCCTTTTCAAGATCAAGACAAAATTTGCTATGAGTCTGCATTTCTTGCTTGTATATTGTCAAGAGGTACTATATCTCAGCACATTTGAAAACTAGATGGCTCCATACAGATTTACAATATACGCTTAATCCTTGGCAGCCATGCTAGAAATTTTTGGTCTGGCTACTTTGCAGTCTTGCTTACTTAAAGGTATGGTAGCACTGCTGCCCTTGAGTTTCCCTTGCTAGCACTGCTGCCCTTGAGACAATGGGGACCCAGGTGTCAGAATTCTTCATTGGCACCATCACTGTATTTTTGTAGGTAAACCATTATAGTGGGAAACTTTTCTGTGTTGGTATCTGTCTGCCTGACTAGTCTTATGATTTTAGCAATTTGACTTATCCAAGAGCTTTTTTCATTTTATTATGTTCTGCCATTTGGCTTGCAAAGAGTATGCGTTTAACAGCTCCTGTGTCAAGAACTTTCCACTGCATTGATAAATGTCCAACATTTCTTCCTAATACCATCATCTGTTCCATTTGCCTTCTTTCTCCACTCTCTCTCACATCTTTCCAGGTCAGAGGCTATCCCGAGCCTCAAATCACATGGTACAGACATGGGCATCCTGTCCCAGAGGGAGACCATTATATCATGGACCGCAGCATTCGAGGGATATTCAGCTTGGTAATCAAAGGTGTACAGGAAAGTGATGGTGGTAAATACACCTGTGAGGCTGCAAATGATGGTGGGGTTCGTCAAGTGACAGTGGAACTGACAGTGGAAGGTAAGAGGATACTTACATTGTTGTTGTGATGATTATAGAGTTTAATTAAATGAACAAGATGTGTTAAAGTGTCTGGTTGAAATCACAACTGGATACACATACTTTCTCACTGGTGTGAGAGCTAATTGCATTTCACAGTTTAAGACATAAACCACGTGTCTATAGCTCGAAAAAGTGTGTGTTCAGTTTCAGATGTGTATGATGATGCCCGGGTGACAAGAGACCTAGATTTACAGACTTTGCTATAAACACTGCCATTTTCATGGAAGCCACCACTCAGAAACAAAGGCCTGGAAAGGCAGTATTTTCTCTTAGACAGTTAAAACGGTGGCAATCTTGGTGGCCTCACAGCCTGTCAGACAGGCACATCGAGGCACTGGGTTTCTGGAAGTCTCCATCTATGCTTCCATTTGCTAAGCTGAACGCCTGGTTGTAATTGCATGCTTAATGTCACACAGGAAACACAGGAAAAGATCAAACCCAGGAATTTTTAAGGGAACATCTGCATATTAGATAGTTGCAAACTGCCAAATTTGAAATGTAAAGAGTGACACAAAGCCAGGGAAGGTTGGAAATCAATTGTACTACTTCTGTCTTTGCAATTTAGTCATGCCAAAGATCTGTTGAATATCAAAGCTCCTCAGCTCACAACTTTGTGTTGAATTCTTGAAGCAAAGCAAAAATATGTAGCAGTCCTGAAACAATCAGCATTAGTGTTTATTTGGAGTCAAAATTTCTAGCAGATATGTTCAGAGAGAATACTGAAATATGCATAGGTCTGGCACGATTGTTATTGCCTTCTGTTGTAAAAATTATGCAAAATCTTTTTTTACCCTGAGTTTTAAGTTGTAATAACACACCTGGAGATGGAGGATTTTTTAAAAGCTGTTTTTATATAAAATTTTCTGACCTGGGTTTTGCTGCAGTTTAAACACAATTTCATGGCAGTAGCATGAATTAGTTTAAGTATTTATGATCTTTAGTCTAAAAATCTCTGTTCTAAAAAATTCTGATTCTTTATTCTAAAAATTCCTTCGTGCACTGAGATTGCAAAGTGCAGGTTTTTTTCTGTTCTCAGGCAAGATGTCTAAGTGGGTCTGACTGTTCCCTGAAAAAATGAGTGCCTGAAACACAATCTCATCTTTCCATGGCTCCATGGCTCATAGTCCTCCATGGCTATCCAATCTGACAGTAATGTAGAGTCTTATAAGTCTCTAGAAGAAATTTTTTTCACAGTCATCAGAGCTGTTCGTTTCGTGCTTCCTCTCTGGATCTAACCCAGGTCACTCCTTTTTTTCTTAATGTGCCAAAACTCCCAGGAATGCTGTGTGCAGTAGATGGCGCTGAGCTTACACGACTCTGCACACATCTCCTTGCTTATCCCAGCAAACGTGATGATCTATTGAGCTTCAAAACCAATCATTTTACAGAAAAGGCAGTCTAGGCTAGCACAGGACTAAAACCCAAACCAAGTAAAGTCAAGACCTCTTTCAGAGCCCAAAACCCGTTTTTTGATATCTTAATTTGAATTCGTGCTGCAGCATAGAAATTAGACACAGTTTCATTACTTGTTTAAAAATAATTTTGCATGAATAATCTGCAGTTTTGTTACTAGTGAGGCTAGGGATTAGATGGTAACCCTGATGAAACTTGCTTTTGAAATTGGAGAGCCTGATTTTGGAGTACAGATGACATAACCTTATACTGTAGGTGTTGCATTCCTCCTTTATGTCCAAAACCTGGCGAAATACATATTTTACATAATCTTCAGTATCTGTAATTTCCAATGGTCTTAACAAAACTCCTGTCTTCCTGTTTTCTGCTTACAGGAAACTCCTTGAAGAAATTCGGCCTGCCATCCAGTGCCAAAAGCCCTGGGTAAGGAGTCCACTGGCTTTGATACTGTTTAACAGTTAGACACCTAAACATGCAGGAAAACAAGTAAAATAACTCTTGCTAAAGAACAACCAGTTCTCCCCATTTCAAGTGCCTCTTGCTTTCTTTCTTTAGCTCTGATTCACTTTGAGGGCCAGCCAAAAAGGATTCGATTCTTGTCTAGTACTCCAGTTCCAGTATTTCCTCACTGGAAATGTATTCCCAAGGCTCCTTACCTGTGCAAGAATCAGAGTAATGGAAGAAAGTAAAGCTTGGTGGTTAATGACACGGTTCTCCAGGGCTGCTGTGTTAGTAAAATGGCTGAGGCTGTCAGGATGACATAAGTAGATACAGCTATTGCTCCCTCCTACTGACAGGAATTAATCTGTCTGAAAACAGAACATTCTGATAGTATCTGCAATATCGCACGCTCCTCTGCTGCAATATTGCACCATCTTGTCTCTGCTCTCTGATATCTGGAAATAGTTCCCCACACCTTCTAAGACCTGACAGTCTTCTAAACCAGAGCAAATACCGCTTTAAGAGTCATCAGTAAGAAATAAAAGCAACTGAAATCACCATTCTCTCACATATAATTAAAGTATTTCTAAGTGACAGTAAACTGTGGTCCAGAAGAAAGAATTGTTCCAGTTTGGAGTAACTGTTAGCAAGAATGGTTTGGAGTAACCATTGGCAAGAATGAGTTGGTGGGGTGATCTGAGCTGGCACACAGAGCAGCCTTCTTGCTGTCATTTACTTTCTGCACATCAATAAGCATTTACAATTACGTGAAAGTCCTAGGCCTAATTCTTCCAACAGCTGAATTAATTTTTTTATATGTAGCTTGTATTTAAGTAGAATTATTTCTGATTCCTTGGGACTAAGTCACATTGGATGTAGAGGAAAATACACACTCCTGATTATGTTAGTGATCAGACTACAGATAGTTTGAACTTTAAAATTAGCTGAGATTACAACAGTGAAAATAGTAAGTGAAACTGAGTAATGAGGAAGGCTTTTACATGATAATGTCTGTATTGCAAATGTGCTACTGAAATCCACACGTGCTAAATAATCAAAGCAAGAAAAGACAGTCAAGGTTGCTCTTAGGTTTTGTTATACATTCAGAGTTTTCAAAGCACTATCCTAATCCATTGTATTGCACACAGGTAGAACGGTTGTCCTCATTTTTCATTCTCATGTGTTTTACTCCTGTTCAGTATTAATAACTTTATGGTATGGAAAGTTTATACCTTATATAATCAGGCAGGAGGAAAAAGAACTAAAAAATAACACATTTTAGTTTGCGTACATCTAGGAAACAGCCTTGAAGCTGCAGGCTAGCTAGTAATTGATTTTCTTGTCATGTGTTAGTATGTGTGTATAGAATATACACACATTTCTGTATAAATATAGAAACACTACCTAAAGATGGTCACTAAAAACTTCTTTAGTACACATTTATGCTCTGCTTTAGTGGTAGATGTGGAAGATGACCTTGAAAGCTGTCAGATATTTAATTGTATGATGAAGTGTTGCAGTCACCTTTCTGTCACAAGACTTCTTGCTGGTCCTCTTGTCCATGTGAATCCTTCCACTAAGGTATTGTCTCTTACTTAGAAACCTCGAGCTGCCTATATGGCAACCATCGTGTCTTGGCAGCATCTTGGACTAAGGCGATGTGGTCTCTGTTAGTATCTGACACCTGGTAGAAACGGTGAGGTATTGACACATCTTACTTGCATGTAGTAAAAGGCGATCTGCAAAAGAAGACCTTGAAAATGGTTCAGTTTGCTTGAAATTAAAGGCTAAAAAAAAATAAATATCACCATCTGCCATCTGCTAATCTGTGTTTTTGTTGTACCAGGGCTTTGGAGCCAAGAGTGTGTGTTCCCTTTGACATTAACAGACCTGAAGTTGCACCTTTTGGGTTTTTTTTCTTGCTTGATGTTTTATGTTTTACAGCTCTATAACTGGGGTTTGGACTGTAGTCACTGATGTCACTCTAGTTTCATTACATGTCTCCCAGCTGTGCTGTCCTTTTAAGTAGAGCTGGGCACTTACACTTAGTAGACATTCACCCGGGATGGGTGTACTTTGGTTTTGTGCCTTGTTCATGTTTGCGTTGCAAACATTGTAGTGAATGCAATTCCAAACAGAAGCCTTCCCCAAACCAAAAAATCTCCCCCAGGACGTGTCAGAAATGTTGCAAAACCAAGTTGCTGATTCATAAATCAGAAATTGGTATGTCATTGCACTCATTGTCAAAATAAATTACATGGTAAAGATCTGTGAACAAGTACACACGAATAATCTATTAGGAGACAATTAAGAAACCAAAACTCAAAAAACCTAAATGCATGCAGTGTTTCCTATCATTTAGTTTGCCCAGCTCTGCTCATAAGGAACTGAAATTGTCCCCAGGTTCTGTTATGTGGGTTATGCTGGATGAGGGTACGTAGCATCATACTGTTCAGGTGCATGAGGAGTCAAGAGCAGTCATCACACCAGCATTTCAGTTTCTTCCATTGGCCAAAATTGTGTTACTACAGTCTTGTTTAGCACCAATTCTATAGCCTTGTTGGCAGACAAGGTTTAAAATGCTTCATGAAGTGTGCTCTAATCACAACAGCTTTCAGTTCTTCTGTAAAACCAGGATATCAATTGCCTTTCCAGGGGAAGACTTACTGTTCCATCTGTGGAGAATAGACCAAGCATCTGGGGAGAGAGTCCACCCAAGTTTGCTACAAAACCCAATAGAGTTGTTGTGCGTGAAGGCCAAACAGGCAAATTCTCATGTAAAATAACAGGACGACCTCAGCCTCAAGTAACTTGGTTTAAGGTATAATTTCCCAAAAAATTAATGTGGTGTTCTCTTTTGAAATTTGCTGACTTGAAACAACAAAATGCACTTGACACTGCAAATTATCATGGTGAGAATTTACATACAGGGAGAGCCATGTTATTCTTCATTTTTATGCTGAATAAACTCACAAAACAAAAAAGGTTTCCTTCTCAGTATAAACTTCTCCTTTATCTGTCTCATTGTTGAAAATATTTATACAAAAGTATAATCGGAAAGCACCAAACAAGATCCAGGTTCTGTTATGAAAATACCAAGTATGGGATATACTTGCCCAAAAACTTTACTAACTAGGTAAGAGAAATAGAAAAAGGATGGGAAATGTGCATATTATCATAGTATCTGTTTTATAGAGAAGGTCTGCAGGGATTTAATGCTTTCACTGTGCTTATAGAGGAGTCTCTGACAGCTGTGAAAATGACAGCTTTATTTCCCAAGACCCAAGTCAGTGTCTCAGTCATAATCTGCCTTTTTTGTTCCACTCATATCAGGTTTTACCCATACATTAGAATGAAGATGACATTTGTAAAGCAATGGAGTTGAATTGAGAAGAGAATTAACTGTTTAGGAATTAAGATATAGGGTTGGGGTTTGACATGCATGATTGCTTTTTGCAAATTAAAAAAAAAAAAAAAAAATCCAAAGCAGATAAACAACAGTTCAACTGTTTCCGTCTGACTTCTGATAAGACAGTGGTAGCAGTAAAGTGTCTGACATAAGATAAAGGAGACCTGAGCTGTCAAATTCAGATTTGCATTAGAACTGGGAATTGTAAGCATCTGTCATTTACAAAAAAAAAAAAGCTTTATAAATTAGTAATATTTAAAATTAATTAGACTATAAAAAGACACTGAAGACTTAAGTCTTAGTGCCCCCTTTGGGTATAGACAAGATCTCCAAATGCCTTTTTTTTTTGTTAGTAAGGGGAGAGCATTCAGGTGATAAATAAATATTATACAGATTAGGCCACTTTTACTGAAACTATTAGTTTTATAGAGAATTGAAATTCATTTCTTTAATTTGGAAGACCAAATATATGACTGTTCTGTTGGCATCCTGCTCCCCTTCAGCCTTTAACAGACATTTGTCTTATGTATAGTGGGAAAAAAAAAAAAAAAAAGCTTTTCTCTAAGATTTAAGTCCTGGAGTCTCCAGGTTTGGGGGCTGGGGAGAAGAAACCACAAAGAAATGCAGAAAATTGCTCATAGAGCAGAGGAATGCTTCCAAGTCATTATCTGCTTTATTCCAGACTTATCCTTGTTTGTAACACAAGAATACCAGGGTGCATCTCAGAAAAGAAACAGCCTCTTGCTGTGGAAGGACTCACTAAGACATTACCTTCAGTTGGCAGCTCCAAGTAGAGACTGCTTCTCCCTCCAGCTGCCATCAGTTCTTTGGAGCCTACTGGCTCTCACAACAGTCTGCAGTGGAGCTGCTCACAACAGCCTGCATCCTGTCCCACCACTCCCTCAGGTTTTCCAGTTGTGCAACTCAGTGCAAAACAGGATTTGTCATTCAGTTCTCTTTATTCAGGGCTGAGTGGTAAACAGCAAGTAGGGACTAGCAATCCAGCACCTTGGATCTAGGCTTTGGTGCTTTCTCACACATAGCTTTGCAGTTTGTTAGAGGTTATATTTTGCAATTGATTGTCAGCTTCTATAATGCGTTATTCTATAAACTGGCATTCACTGTCTGATCATATGAATGAAGTATGCAAAGTTCTTGTTATTAGCAGCTCCATGAGTTCTATTCATGTTTATGTCCTTAAAAATCGTGTCATACTTTTGGATCTGCATATATTATTCTGTAAAATACCACAGGTGTGCTATCCAGAGGTTCAGTTGTCATACCATTGCTGGCCTGCAGACACACAGACCACTCTCCTGAACTTATCCTCAAGCCATCATTTTTGGTTAAATTGTTTTTTTTTAGGCTTTCATGATATTATGTGAGCACCTATTTTGAGCTGTCTTTCAATAATTAATATACTCTGTAATGTATAAATGTGATGTTGCTCTTTATCAGAGTTTTATCAGCAGGTTGTTGTTTTGGAGCATGTTTTTTGCCTCCCTGTTCATAAGGCATAGATGAACAAGTGACCTTTGGCTGTGCTGCAAACAAGCTGAGACCCACAACGCTTCTGGTCATGTCTGGAAGCACCAGGCACTGCAGGGCCCTGCTGAGTGGTAGATATTTCAGCATCATGGAAAAGAATTTACGTGGCTGCTGGATCACATCTGGCTAGTGCAGAGCCAATACATGACCACTTTCCATACAGCGTGGAAGATTTATAAACAATTAAAATTGCACTTCTCAGAACTAATGAATAGGCTTTGTGTAAATGTTTTAGTCTGCTTATTGTTTTCTTTCCTCTTTTCTTACTTGTTAAGTTGCAAAGAACAGAATCTCCTACTGTATCACCACCAAAACCCTGTCATGAAAACTAGCTTATTTTTAATTCAAATAGGAGTTACAGCTCCCAGATAACAGTGAGTTGGTAGACACTTCAGGAATGACAGCATCTGAAAACACTGTAGTTTCCATAATGTTTTCTGACCAAAGCCCTACAGATTGTATATTTGTACACTTTTCCTTCCTTAATTTAGGATAGGAAAAGCTGTGGTGCCTGACAGCAAGGGAGTCCTCTTTAATGACTGGTGCTGGAGCAGAAGCACTGATTTTCTCACAAATGATGTGTTGGTCAATTATTGCATAGAATTTAAAAACAAAATTTTTCTGATCAGAATATTACGATTATCTAATATTCTGAGAAAAAAATTTCCCAATTCCTGAAGTTATGTAGCATAAAGGAGCTATTGAGGCGTAGAGAACTATTACCCTACTTGAAAGTTTTTGCTTGAAAGTGGGATGTTTGTCTTCCTGGAACAAATATCAACAGAAAACTCGTTTGAGCCCACCTAGAATGAAAATAAATTTTTCTAGGAATATGGATATAGTAAATAATGCAAAGCCAAAACTAAACTGAGATGAGTGGATGGCAAAATGCAGGGGAAAACAGCCTCCTGCAGATTATATATTATATATGTATGTATGAATTATATATACTTTGGACTTAGCTTTTTGTTTATACCATCTGAGTATTATTCATAGAAGGAATTTGACTAAAAGGAAGGAGAAAGGCATGTTGGCCTGATGTTTTCCCCCAAAATTTCTTGCTCCCCTTCTCTTATCAATAGCTAGCTGTCTCACGGTGTCTTGTAATATTTGCAGGGTGATATTCAATTGCAGCAAAATGAACGTTTCAACATGTTTGAGAAAACAGGCATCCAGTTCTTGGAAATCCAAAATGCTCAGCTCGCTGATTCAGGAATTTACACGTGTACAGTTGTAAACAGCGCTGGGAAGGCATCGGTGTCTGCAGAGCTCACTGTTCAAGGTACAGCAAAGATTTTACACAGAAGTAACACAAGTGAACTACAGACATTCCTTTAAAATCCTTGTCCCCATTATCTTCCTCTCTCTTCATTAAATGATGTATAAATGATAGCTTGGAGTATGCAACAGCTGAAAACATTGTGTCGGTTTAAGGAGGAAAAGGCTATTGAAATGCTTTGTTACAACCTGCTTTAAAACCAACTTTACAATTTTGCTGTGATTTTGACCTCCATATGGTTTGAACATAGATTTTAATTTCACCAAATGGAAACCTTTCACTTGTCATTATAATCAGTAATTAATTTTGTATTTGTCGAGTACCAACACCAGACGCATATTTATACCAGCTCTCTTTTGGGAAAAAAAATTGTATCTATATTTGTGGAACCAGTAAAGTAAAGGAGCGTAACACTAATGTGTAAGAGGGTAAAAAAAAAACCAACAGTTTAATGAGATTAAAATTCAATGTTCTCAGCTCCCAACCCTGCCCTATTTCCCTGCTGTTAAAGGAAATAAATGTCTTTGTGTAAATAATTTAGGATGTTCTATTCCATATATGTATTACCATATACAGTTAATTTTGTAGTTTGATGCTTCTTAGGATGCCCTGTGCAGCAGCCTCAAAATCACACAGCCTTCAGCAACCATAGTAAAGAGGATTTTTGTCAGTCAGTGGGCAAGTACTCACTGGACCCAATTAAATCATTAAATCAACAGCTGCTGGCTTCAGCTGCAGTCATAAGATCACTGTGTAACATACACACCCTGCAGTGAATTTTTGATGCAAGATTTTTAAGTTCACATCAATGTTGTTACTCTGTAAGATATGAAGAATTAAAGTAACAAGATGATTTACATTTTGATGCTCAGAACTACAAGTAGCCTTTGCCATTTAAAGCTGTACCTTTTATCTGTAAGTTCCAATCTGATGAAGCCATTGTAGAAGGAACTTCTACAGGTTGCCTATTCAACTGATGTTTTACAGAAAAGGCCATTTTGTTCAATAAGTCCTTTTTTTTAAACACAAAACTTGATCCTTAATTGCTCTCCCTGAAGTGGTGAGCTTTCTGTTGTGCAATGGGTACATCTGCCTTGAGAGATGGTGCGGAACTGGGGTCACAAAGTCAGTTGTGGTGTGCGTTTGCTTCAGATGCTGACCACATCTCTGAATAATGCGGGCATTCTTTCTTGGATTAGTACAGGTCAGTAAAAAGGGCACTCTCTTGCAATGTACTTGACTAACAGGATGATTCCACTTACCTAACCACAATATATAATACCTAATTCATTCATTATCAATTAAATCAGGTCATAGGGGTTGCTGCGAGATGCTAGCAGACAATCAAGTGGCTGAGAATTGCTACATTTTCTTTCAAATCCATGTAATTTCATATATAGATAATCTTGTTCCAAGAGCTACATTTTTTCCTCCAGTTCCCATAGTGGAAAGTGTAGAGGGACGGGGAAAATGTTCTTTTAATAGACAGAGTTGCATGGTATTGTCTTGTCTGCAACTAGTAGTTATTCAGCTTTCTCTTCTGCATTTATCCAGTCTCTTTTCAGCCTTAATTTTTATATGAAGAATTTCTGTTACTTTTTATTGACAGGTTTATTGAAGTGAAATCAACTTCCCTCTCTCACTGCAACATTTGTGTGCAAGTAAATAGATTCTTTTGGTCACTCTGAATGGTGTGGCAAGTCCAAGCATTTAGATGTGGATTTTGCAAAACACAGTGGAAATCAGGATATCATCCATCACATATTTTTGGGTTTCCCCTAAAGCAAAGACTCTGAAAGCATTTTTATGGAGTATTTGTTGACGATTTGCAAAAAAGCATTATCTTGCAAATTCATTATCACATGTCTTTCTACTGTAGCTTCTAGTCTTACAGCTGGCAACAACATAGATGCAACTTTGATCTGACAAGGAGAAACCAAACTGCATCCTGTGTTGTTAACAAGGGAAAAATGGAGAGATGTTGTTGGTACTTGATCTGGAGTGGTATTTCTCTCCTCCCAACTATTTATTATCTCATGTGGCCCTCAAGAGAAAGAAATACTGTCAAGGTTTGGAAGAATGCATGGAGGATTACATACATATGAACTAGGAGACCAACTATGGGCAAATATGTGCTCAGTTATAGCAAAGCAGCTAATGAGGTACCCTGGCCAGTCAATACAGCTCAGCCAGTTCCTGGATATCCCTGTGGTGTTGCCAAATGAAGAAATGCAGTATGCATCTTGTGTTATTCACATTAAATATGGTAATACACTATAATACACGCTACACAGTAAATGAGTTGGTTAAAGTTTACAAGCGGGCCCAGGTTTTGGGATTTTTTACTACTGTTAATTTGGTTTTGTGTTTTATCCAGAAGACAGCTGTAGTTTCCCTGTGGGCATACTCCAGTCTAGTACTGATGCTTTGTCTTTCTCCACTTCTACAAGTTCTGTGGAGTTCCCATAAGATTTGATGAGTTGCCTCCCAATTGTAATTTCTTCTTACTTCTTTCCTCCAACAAGGAGCCTTTGGGGCTCAGAGAACCTTTAGTTCTCAAGGGACTTGAGAAATTAGTTGACCCAGCAACGTCTCAAAATGGACCAAGATCTCTTTGTGTTTCAGCTGAGCAGCTTGCTGTTGTCCTTACCAAATTTCAGATGTGGTGATAGTCAATCTTGACTTCAATGGATTGAAAGTATGAAGAGTGAAGGTTCTTAAGTATATTCTTTGCTTAAAATCTTTAAAATTTATGGAATTGTGTACAGTATTGTAGATATAAATTACCTGGGTTTTCCTTTTTTTATTTCAGGTCCAGATAAATCTGAGTCATACACTCAGCCACAATGGTATGTTTTTACTGGAGTATTTTCTCAGAATATTTAATTGCAGTACACTAATTTTGACATTTATTGTGTGAGTCTTTCTCACAAAGTGATAAATCTTTTTGGGTCAGTCTGTATTTGGAAGTTAGAAAATGTTCACTTGGAATGATATTCTTTCTTACTGCCAAATTCAGCTGTCCTGGTAGACTCCTGTGAAATAGTAGGTGAAACTGGTGGCAACACTACAAAGTAGAGAGTTCTGGTCTGGCTCTGGAAAGCCAAATTTAGATGGCTTCCCATATAGCCAAGTAATTATATAATATGAATAAAATCTGTATGAGGAGAAATTATACTCTGTACCAATTGGTTAAACTTCCTTTTTGGAGTTAAAAACCTGTATGCATCTTTTCAGTGTCCCAAAGCTTTAAAGTGCATCATCAGTACTGACCTAGTACAGTCATGGTCTTTCCTATTGCTTGAAAACACATACAAAACTATGGGTT
Organism: Scolopax mira; assembly: GCA_004320125.1. Classification (NCBI taxonomy): domain Eukaryota; kingdom Metazoa; phylum Chordata; class Aves; order Charadriiformes; family Scolopacidae; genus Scolopax; species Scolopax mira. Next base: position 91,168 of record BJBW01006209.1, read on the forward strand.
AAGGAACAAGAAACAAAAAAAATTCGTATTTTAGGGATTTGTCAAGATGTTAAAACTTAATTTACTTTTTTTTTAAAAATAATTTTGTAAAATGGCTTTTCTTCATGAATAGAAAATGAAGGAATGAAATGCTCTGACTATGTAAGGCAATTTCATGAAGGCCAGTTGCTTTGCACTCTTCAAGGTGTTTAATCTGTACCCTGGATGGGATGTCACAATGGCATGCTTACATTTCCTAACTCCATGGCCACTGCAAAGTGGATCTGAAAACGCTGTGCTACCCTGTTTTTCAGGTTTGTGTGACTTGTAGGAACATTCTTTAAAATAAGTTTAATGTACATGGAACTGTGCAGTTCTACAGTCAGAACTCCCTATGTACTGGATTCTCTAGAATAGTTTTGCCTCCTCCATCATTTATTCACAGGAAAATAGATACTTTGTAAAATGTAAAAGTCTTACAGTTGTAACTGCAAATCTCACAGGCATTTTTTTCTCTAGTACATTTAATTCTGGCTGAGGAAAGTACTACAATAAATATCCTGAATCTCCCTCAGGGAATAAGTCAGTGGCCCTAAGGATTGCAAAACAGAGCTGGGCTAGAATTACTTACCATATTTCAAATATGTTCCAATTCTGATTTGGAATAATACTTTGAAAGTGTGAGACACACACTGTGCTCTACAGGTATTAGCTTAGTGGTCAGGGCAGCCAACTTCAACGAAGGAATCTTGGATTCATGTCCCCAGTTAGCTACGTTTGTGCCCTCAAAGTACTGAGCAGCAGATCAATCATAATTCTGAGAAACTCTTCCTAATAAAACCATAGCTGAAGTTGTTATGTCCAGTCAATTGGTTATTATTTTTGATAACACCTCATCTTCCTCTCCTAGCCTTTTGTCAAGTTTCCTGATCAGTCCTCTTTTGAAAACACCTAAATTACAAAACAGCGTAATTAGAAATTGTAAATTGACTGCACAATTTACATTTTCTTTTTCCTTTAGGGAGCTGTTTTATGTGGCGTTTTGAGCTATAATTATACCTAGCCTCAATTTATTAAAGCATAAAGTAGTGTTGCATCCTGGTCATCCCAGGGTCTCATGTAACTGCTCTCTATCTAAAGCAGTGTAAGCAAGGTTAGTGTTTGACTCACAAAACATGTTAGAACCTGAGCAGTGGATTTGTAGCCAGAAACTCCTCAGCAAATGATCACATTTAGTGGAGCTTTTCACTTCACCTCTTCCATCCATGTTCTTAATTTGTGTGAAGGAAACTAAGGGCTAATTAGTTCACCTTCTTGCTGAGGGCTTGTGCATTTATATCATTGCTGATAATAATAATTAGTCTTTATGCTGTGTCATATATCTATAAACTTATCATTTTCCTTCAGCATGCCATCAAAACCAACAACATTTACCATCAAAGCTGTTGAAAATTCAGAATTCAAACAGGCAACTAGCAATGGGATTGCTAAAGAGCTGAAATCCAACAACACTGAACTCATGGTTGAAACCAAAGACAGGGCATCAGCAAGAAAAGAGACCTTTTACTTTTCCAGAGAAGCCAAAGACATTAAGCAGGGACAGCACCAAGAATCCAATGCAGTGTCTCCTCAAGAACCTAATGAAGGAAAAAAGGCATCCCAGGTTTTGCAGAAAACTTCAAGCACCATCACACTACAAGCTGTCAGACTGCAACCAGAACCAAAGGCAGAACCCCAGGCCACTTTCATCGGACCAGGTGAAGACAGGAAAAGGTCTGTGCAGCCCCTGCTGTCCACTCAGCAAACCCCACCTCTGACAGGGCAAGTCAGTCCAAGAAGTAGAGAAGCAGAAAACAGATCTGGAGCCCGGAAGGCTGTAATGGAGGAGAAGAGGGAGCCTCTAGGAATTCCCCCTCAGTTTGAGAGCCGTCCACAGAGCCTGGAAGCATCAGAAGGCCAGGAGATTAAATTCAAGAGCAAAGGTAAAGGGATGAAAGTTATCAGAGCCCTGGGGTTAGTTGGGTTCTTCTTCTGTGTGTAGAAGTGGGGAAGTAATTCCTTCTTCATTGCAAGTTGCCCTACTCCTAAATAGTTTTTGAAACAGATGCAGAATCCCATCTGTTTTCCACCATACTCTTCTCAATGAAATTTTCAAATCATTCCATACCGTAGCATCTATCCCTTCTCTCATTTGAGATTTCCCCAGATGGAATCAATGCTACTCTTTATAGCAGATAGTTTTGGGGCCTCTGATATGAAGGTGCAACAGAGAAAATAGATGGTAAGCTTTCCAGAACTGTAATTAGTTATATTGCCCTTGAGTCAAAAAAATGATCAGATAAGAAACTGCAATCAGTCACTGCATTTCCCTTGCGGCATCTACTTTTACCCCTCATATTTGGTCGACCCAGTGCTGATCTGAGTGCTTCCTAGGAGCTGGAATGATAAAGTCAGAATTAAAAGGGAGGTTTAGAGTTTGCTTTGCAGAATTTGACTGGGTTTTAACCTCTCAGAAGAGTAATGAGAGCTGCATTTGGCTGAATCCAGGGAGTAGATTTGGAACGCTTGTCTTTTTTTATTATTATTATTACAATTTTAGCAGAAAATAATTTTGTAGCATTTTCTGCTATTTATTTTAAATAACATTCACACTTTAAAGTGTTCCCACAAGTGAGAGAGAAATTGTTTTTTATGTCTCTGGAGGAAAAAAAATCACAACAGAACCATGGTAATTTATTTCATTTCTTGATAATTCTTGCCTCATGAGTAAAGAATACAAATTATATCACAAGCCCAGAGAGTAAGGAGGGGAGAAAATATTCCAAAGATCTTGGCACCATTTGAATAGGTGTTTTTTTTCAGGTATATTAGCACTAAGAACATGGATTGCTTTCCACCAGAGCATCTCAAAAGCTTTGCAAGGCTCAACTAATTCATGAACATGTCTGGTAGGGAAATGTAGTCCCTATTGTACAAAAACCAAGGAGATCATTCCATTCTAATTGAAGACAGTGAATTTTTGGACCCAAAGCACAAACTTATATGCAAAGGCAATGTGTTTTCAGGGAAGTGGAATGTCCCTAGTGCACTTTAATAAGTTATCGGAGAAACTCTCTTTCCTGAGAATCCTTTCCACAAAGGGTGACTAAAGTTGCTGTCACAGGCACCTCTGCTTCTTGGTTGCAATGGACAATGGAAATGTTCTTACACTCTTAAGGAGGCTTCTAGCTGCCAGGCTATTTGTATGGTTACAACAAAGCATCCAGGTTCTTTGACACTTCAGGGCTTGATTATTAATTTTTCCCCAGCTTTTGGAGGTTCTCCCAACTCCTCTTTTCTTGATTAATTGTCCATGGATTTCAGTGTGCTCTTTCTCTGCTGAGCAGGAAAGAGAACCTTTTCTGAATAATAATTTCTCATTTCTACTGAAGAAAATTCACAGAATAAGGACATTTCCTGCTTCCCGATCAGCATTCCAATTTTTGCCCATATGTAGGTGTAATGGTAATCTGCACCCTTCCAATTTTTTTATTAATTTGGAGCTGGATTTAGGGACTGCTTTTTTTTTTTTTTTTTTTTGAAGGAATTTCTTGTTTTCCCGTTTCCAGTCACTTGTATCAACTAAGTCTTCCTCTTCTGGCTAAGTCACTCCCCTATCCTTCTGTTTTCTCCATTCAGAAAGGTTTCCTGCATGTTTGTTGTGGGTATCCCGGCCATCTTTTACTGTCTGTGTCTTCCTCCAAGGCTGAGCACTTGCTATAATGAAATGCAGAGAGCTGGGAAGGAAGATCAGCAAGGCGGAAGCCCAGAGGGCCTTGTTTGCTAAAATTAAGTGAAGGATGGGATAGATGACCTTTTCTGGCCTTCTTTCCTGCCCTCTCCTCTTTGCTCATCTGAGCAACTGCCCCATGAAGGCCAGACCTCCCTCAGCACTACTAGGAGCCAAATCTGTTTTTTCAGAGCTCTGACACATTCAAAGCAGGCAGTGAAGGCACAGCTGTTTTGCTTCTGCTCCCTGAAAGCTTACTGTCCTAGGAAGGTGCCTGCTTTGACAAAACTTGGACCCTACTCTGTAAAAGAATACCCTGACTCACAGAATGTTTGAAGTTGGAAGGGACCTCTGGAGGTCATGTTGTTCAACACTCCTTCGCATTCAACGTCACCTGAGGCAGGTTGTCCAGGAGCTATATCAAAATGGCTTTTGAATGTCTCCGGGGTGGAGACTCCACAGCATTTCCAGGCAACTTGTGGCAGTGCTCAGTAACTCTCACAGTAAAAAAGTGGTTATGTTCAGACAGAACTTCCTGTGTTTCAGTTTGTGGTCACTGCCTCTGGTCCTGCCACTGGACATCACTGAAAAGAGCCTGGCTCTTTCTTCACACTCTCCCTTCAGATATTTATATACCTTGATGGGACTGCCCCCAAGCCTTTTGTTCTTCAGGCTGAGCAGGCCCAGAATAAACAGTCTCAGTGGTAGGTACCACCATACATTGAGTACTGCTACGTGCACTGAGAAACTCATTTGTCAGGGTAGGAAAGAATGGGGAGAAATGTCTTTCTTTCCCCTTTAATATCTCATCACATCCATTTTATCTGTGTCTTTAGAGGAACAATATTCAGATAGAAGTGCTTGGGGTTTTTCAAGTTACTAAATATTTTCTACTTTACAAGATGGACTGCCCAAGAGTTCTAGAAGATCAGAAATATAAAACTATCTTTTTGAAGGTGATTTTGTTTATTAATTGCTCATTAAGGTGTATATAGTTACGTATGTGAAAATTATACCTAATTTACACTAAAGCTAAGAGAGAAATTACACCGGGGGAATACCTGTTCATAAGAATGCAAATACCTGATTGTCTAGTTTCAGGGAAACCAAAACCAGATGTGGAGTGGTTCAAAGAAGGTGAACCTATTAAAGCTGGAGAAGATGTCCAAATATATGAAGAAGATGGAATTCATTGCCTATGGTTAAAGAAGCCCTCCTTGGGGGACAGTGGATCGTACAGCTGTACAGCTTTCAACCCCAAAGGCCAGATTTCCACCAGCTGGTTGTTAACTGTCAGAAGTAAGTAAGTTCTCTGCACTTTGAAAACTGTCACTGGGCTTTTCTAAGCTGTCAGTGGGTGGTGACTACCAAATTTCTATTACAGCTTCTCAGTGCAAGTTAATTCTGATTCCTCGCTCTGTGAATAATGTGGTGGGGGATATCTGGGAAACCACTTTCTGCATCAGTTTCCCATTCTTACCTTTTGGGTTTGTTGTTTGTATAGCTAAAACCATCTCGTTGAATGTTTTGCACATAGGGAGGCCAGTTCTCCACTGAGGTTTTCTATTAATGCTTGTATTTAATACAGGTTGCTAAAGATTTTATTGTTCTACATTCAGTTCTTTTGGAGTTGTTTAGTGTTTCTGTAGGACGCTGCTGATCTGAAATGTTTTGTGAGCACAAACCAATCCTGTGTAGTAAAGCCAATAAGAAGAAAAGTTAAGGAATGAGAATTGTATTCTGCTAAATTCAAGTACACTTCCCAGTGACAAATTATTTTGAGCACTGTCTTACTGGTCTGGTTGAAAGATTTGTGGCCCTCTTCACAAATCCTGTCCTCAATTCTAATCTTTTCACCTGGTTTTAGTTTTTTTCATGGAGCTATGATCATGTTTATGCAACATTTCTCTATTTGCTGTGCCTGAGGTGCCAGAATGCCCAAGATACTATCTTTCTGTCTCACGAGAGACCTGTAAACTGCATCCTTAAGTCACCCTGTTTCACTGCCAGCCAGGGGAAATTTGGGAGAGGGACTGGGAGAAGACAGACAAGAGGAGAGAAGAATTATCCTGCGTGTTCTTTGCACTGAGCTCTCTGGTAATATGTTGCCTAAAGTTCTAGTGATTGGCTGCAAATGGTGGATTCTGGCATAGAAAACTGCCACCTAAGAGATAGCTTGAGGGCTGGCAGTGCCTGTTTTGTAGATTGCAGAACTCCTTCTTTATATCAGTCCATTGCTTAAAATTATTTCTGTTTCCCAATAAAACATGTCACCACAGTTTTGATGTGGTTTTTTTTTCCGCTTATTTGCATGGGACTAATCTGTTAGTCCAGCCACGTCACCTAAGCATATCTAGAAAAAGTCACTAAGTGGTAAGGATAATTTTTTCAATATGGGTTAAAGGATATGTTTTCATTTTGGTTTTAAAGGGCCTAAGGTTCAAGAGGTTGCTCCGTGCTTTTCCAGTGTCTTGAAAGGATGCACTGTGAGCGAAGGGCAAGACTTTGTGCTGCAGTGCTGTGTAGGAGGTGAACCTGTGCCTCAGATCACATGGCTTCTCAACGGTAAGGGCTGCAATACACGTACACACCTACATCCACTGCTGCTCTCATCAGCACGTAGCAGGGCTGTCAATACTGCACAAAAGCACTCTAAATCACCATAATATAATCCACCAGAATATTTGAAGAAAATCAGTTTGTATGCACATAATGTGCAGGAAGTGTAGTTTTCTTTAGCAGTTTTCTGTCTTACTGCAGTTTTCCAGTATGTCCAGCAGGGGACTCTGGTGACAAGATTGTAGGCAGATGGATTTTGTTAAACACAGCTTTTGACCACACTGCGACAAAGCCTGTGTAGCAACGCTGTATGCTGAACCCTGTGCTACCAGCACTCCTTTGGAACTAGTCTCTGCTAGGTTATAAGTTCTAACCAAAGTAAATGCAGTATATCACTCTTTACAGTAGGACAGAAACCCGATTCCGCTCTTCCATCAACTGGGCAGATCATAATTGGTATTACCAGCTGTGTCCCCAAGATCTTAAAATCACTGCTTTTCCTATTGCATATCTACTAAAAATGTGTTCCTTGAGATGCTAACGCTTGTCCAAAGCTGACTGAAAAAAGGGCAAAGTAAAATATTTTTAAATTTTATCAGACTGTTTGATCTCCTATCCTGCCCTAATTGCACAACTTAACATGCAAGTTTCCTTAACAGTCCTCTCTTAATATTAAAGTCAGGCCCAAACATCAAACTTTACATTTTGCTTATATTCCAAATTATTTCAGAGATGCAGGGACTACACACGTCAGCTAGGAACTCTTTCCATTTAGAGCCATATCTATTAAATGCTAGAGAGATTTATTCTGCTTAACTCTTGATCACCTCTGTTACTCCTGAAGTGCAGTTTTTTCTTTGCAGACTCTCCCAGGTTATCTTTGTGTGTATATGTGTGTGTGCCACTTAAAGACAAAGAATAGAATACTTTGCCATAAAGATGTTTCCTCATGGATTTTTAAAAAATTAATTATTTGCACATGATCTCTGTTTTTCTTTAGCTATTCAGAGTAAATGGGATAACTGAAAAAGGTGGTAGGGCAGATGAACCATGACCTGTTATTGGTATGTTCCCACAGCCTGCTCTGTTCCCCTTACCAACAGCTCTATGTCTAGAATAGAAACGCCACTGCTTTATTTACAACATGAAACATGTGAGTAAAGGCTCTGACACTCTCCCATTGGAAAAAAATTGTTTCTCTGTCTGAAGGCTACTCTGCAGTTGCTCCTTTGCAGATGCGAGTAGAATCACTGTTTTGCTGTGCAAGAATTGTGTCTTGCAGCACAGAAGGAGCAACTCCAATCCACAGGGTCAGTCATTTCATCTTCATGTTGCAAGGGTACCCCCTGCTCGTGAAGCTTTCACTTAGTCATTGAATGATGTATTTATACCTGTTTTCTTCCACATACAGAGCATCTTCCTGTCTCAAATGACTTTCTGTGTTACAGGCATACATATAGCATCTGCATTGATCTAACCATGTTCTGCTTTGCTGACCAGAAAACAGTTAACTCCTGAAAAATGCAGCCTACAGATCAATAAGCAACATGTTTCTGTAGGCCTACAGTATGCACTGTGCCCCCTGCCTTTTTTTCATTATGTTTGTTCTGAATTGACCTTTCTTCTCACTAATCTCAGATGAGTCTGCCCCTGTTCAGGTATAAACATGTTTATTTTGCATTCAAGCTTCTAACTGCCATTGGATCGGTATCACAAGGAGGCAAAAGCAGGTGGGTTTTTTTCAGATAGTTGGATTTCAAACCATTAGGATTCTGCAAGTGAAAGCCAGTGCATTAAATCTTTTCTTAAATCAGAAAGCAGTGATGGGTCTGAGTAACCGAAGCACAAGAAACTATCATAATAATAAAAATTATGGACATCACATATTATTTTAAAAACATAAGCACACTACTTTCATTCCAGACTCCTAAAACATACAGCTATAGTTTAATGCTTTTCTGTCTTGCACCTGATTGTGATACATAACTGTTTATATACCATTCTGATACAAACTTGAACAGATTATAAACAGTAGTCTAATGCTGATAATTCCATGTACACTCCTAAGCTCATTATTGTGATATCCATTGTAAAGCAAACATTTCCTTCCTGTCTAACAGCTAGCTAGACACTACAAAATTCTTGTATTTATATACATTATCAAATGAAGGAGAAAGTTGTGTTTCTGGTCCTGAAATATTACTCCAAACAGACATAACAATGCTTTTGACAAAATGACTTTATGGAGTCTTTCATCAACTGGCCACATGAAGAGATTAGTATATTCACAGTCTATAATTTGAGGCAGAAAGAAAAATTTTGTGTTTTTTTTTTTTTTTTAAAAGTGTGTTACAAACTGCTGACCACGCTTGGAATATAAAGTTTTTACATTTACAACCAATAGTCTGTGGCAAAGAAAAAAGAAATCTGCTAAGAGCAATCATACTACTGTTCAAAATACAGCACTTCTGCAGAACCCCACAGAAATAAAAATCATATAGGACAGGATGTGAAAGTTCACAAGAAAATATCAAATGCAAATTGCCTTCCAAGCATGACAATGATAACAACCTAGAATTAATTTTTGAAACATATAGTGAGAAAAGTATGCATATCTCAGTGAAGTAATGAATGTAAAGACTAAGTTATCAAATCATAAGAAACATGAGCAGAAGGCTGTTTTGAGAAACAAATAACAAAATAAAAAATAGAAAAAAAGCAGAACAGTCTCACTCCTAGACTAGCCAGCCTCACTTCAGCAGTGTCCCTTGATGTGTCCAGTCTGCCTTCCCGTGACCTTTGAGGAATCCTCACCACCCAAGAACCAAAAGACTTGCAATAACTTCTTGTACAATGTTACATACATTATACATACATACAAATACTACTTTATATACTGAGAATTTTTACCAGCTGTGACTACATACAAATTTAAAACATTTTCCAAGGCATTATATAGATTGACCTCTCTTTCAGGACAAAAAATAGATGATGTACCCTGTGCATTTTTGCTTCTTTGTGATAATTGCTTCTTAGTAGCTGAGGATGAGTAGTTTTTCTATATTCATAGAAACTGCACAAATAAGAGCTACCTGACTGAACTATGGATTTTATTTGAGCTCTTACTGTTTGCTGTAGCTCTACCAGCTTGAGTTTCTCTTATACTTTTTCTCTATTTTAAAGCTTTTTTCTAACTTTTTCAACATGGTTCTTTTGTCCTCACTCTGCTCTCATTCTGTCCTTTATTTTAAGTTTCTTTCTGAATTTTCACTGATTTACTGGCAAATTTCCTGAAATTGAACCTCTTGAACCTCTTATATTTTAGTTCTGGCCTAAGCAAAGCCTCATAGATGACTTTTTACAAATGCTCTCTGTGACTGCCTCTGTATGTAACTCCAATTTACTTTAGCTTCTTAATCCACTTTATTGGTAACATTTTTAAATTGCAGGAATGAGGCCTATGTGACCATATTTTAAAGATCTTCAATATCTTCCTTTTTGTACTGCTTTCCATGTGTTGGTTTGGGTTTTTTTTCTCGTAAGTTGAATTGAGCCTCTTTCTGCTGAATTTCAAAACAGTATGACCATGACTTGAGCATAACAATTCTCTCAGTAGTGTTTGGTTTTAGGATAGCTTTCTGACCTGTCCAGAAAGCTTTTAATAAATGGGCCAGGGGAAAATTTCCTTTCTTCTGGCATAACATGCCAGCAGAGAGGTATTTTTTGTTATTGTTCGTGCTGTCAAGCTGTCATGGAGATTTGACTGTTCTGCCTCTGGAGAAGAGAACATTTCACTACTGTGAGAGTTGTTTTTATTAGATTAAAATATAAGTACAATGGACATAACTTAGAATCTTGCTGCGGGTTATTCCTTAGGGTTAATATACTTGCATTCATTTTCTGGGGTCTGGGGAAAAGGATACCCTGTAAGTGAATTCACTGTTCTGTGAGTAGTGCTAAAAATTAGTCAGTTTAGTTTGGAGCTGCTGTGAAAAAGAGGGTGGCTTGTCAAAATTTGAGGACACAGTGGAGGACACATTTTCATTTGTCACATAGAACACTCACCCTATTTGTTTGCTTATTTACAACTGAAATAAAAAGGCGTTGCTCTCGTTTTGATGATGAAGCTTTTAGCCTGAGTGTATTTCTGATATGGTTATCATCACAGTATTGTTAGACACCATTGATAGTTTCAATGTCAGAATCCCAGGCAGGCTCCAGATATTCTACAGTGAAACTGGGAAAACAATCCAGTGTCCCATGTCCTCTTGCAGAAAGCTTTGTCTGCTTGGGCTTTTGCTCAATATGTGCATCTTTGAATGTAATGTTATTCTTACATGGAATAAATATGTGATGGGACCTAATAAACAGTCTGTGTTTAGCTGAGTGAAAGGGAGCTCAAAGGAACCCATAATAAGAATGTCACCTGTGAAGAAGATGGAGAGAATTTATTCTAAAATGAGAGTGTTCTGGGAAGTTGATTAAATGTTAAGCCCGTTTTTTCATGCAGTATAAAATCTGCTAACTTAACAAGCAGACAACTTATAAGTAAAAGAACAAGATAATCTACCACATTTTCTAATATATGTAAGGATTGGATCAGGCTGATTTTGGCACATGTTTATATCTCAAAATGAAACTTCATATGCTGATAGACAGTGCATAGATAATGACTGCCTTCTGAGTTTGCTAGTGTTGAAAATCAGAGGTGAGAGAAAAATCTGTGCCATCATTTAATTTATCCTTTTAGCAACAGAATCAATTTTGATATTTCTTTTTGACCATGGTTTCCCAATTGACAGATGTCTTTGTTTCATTCCTGCACATTTTTTTCTGCAGTTTCACCCTCTTCTCTTAGGTGACCCTATTTTTTTTTGAGCATGTTGTTTATGCACAGATACCAGGCCCTCCTAAGCATTGCATACACTGGGAAAGCAACCAATGATGAGTCAGTGGTGGAAACTATTTAATATTGGGAAAACAGATTGCAGAAATATTTCAGAAAGTAAGTCTCAGATTGATGACAGTTCCTGAAACAATAGCAAGGAAACTTTAACCAGTCTTCACTAACATTTAAGCACGTTCCAAACCAAATCAAGGAACCAGTTTCTTAAAATTAATTTCTATAGTAGTCAGGTTGTCACAGATCAGACTGTACCTGTCTGCTACCAGACTATACCTACTGTAGTGTAGGTTGACTGCTTGTGTAAATCAACCTCTTGGCTCCACTGTAGATTTTGCTGTCTCTCTTGGAATGTCTTCAACTACAAAGTACTTGATGGAGGACTTCAAGTACTTCTCCATGCCCAACAGAGTTTGCACATCTAGATAATAATGGTAATATCTAGTTTCAGGCAAATTACAAGATGGAGATAATGCCTGAAGCTAATGCACGAGGCATTTGATTTCTTATCCACCTGAGAGAGAAACTGTTAAAAACACAAAGATAAACCTTTCTCCTCTTGCTGCTACTCAAGATGTCACCCAGTGAACCTAATGGCAAGATTTCTCTGTTAACCATATTCTGCTTTGTGCTTGGATGCTGCTGTCTGTAGTCACTAGAGAGCAGTGGCTGTGCACCAGAGGGCAGGATTTGGCTCTGAACTTTAATATACTGGCTGGTGTTAGGCATCCAGATTTCACTGAAAGCGAGAAGTCCTTTTGAAACTTGTGGCTGATGTATTAAGACAATTCTCTTCCTTTCTGTTTGCAGACCAGCCAATTCAGTATGCCCATTCCACTTTTGAAGATGGAGTTGCAAAATTGACTGTTCAAGATGCCCTACCAGAAGATGATGGTATTTATACCTGTCTGGCTGAAAACAACGTTGGACAGGCATCTTGCAGTGCTCAGGTCACAGTCAAAGGTGAATATCTCAGCCTGCTGTAATAACTGCAATGATATCAACTATAATCTTTTTTTAAAAGATACAGGTTCCTTAACAGATGTGGTTTTAAGTGGATTCCCTGTTTTTTCTAAGTTGCTGTCAGCTGGGTACCTTTTCTCCCCTGTAGAGGTATGTACAACTGTGAAATGTAAAGTAGTATGCATGTTTCAGAAAAAGGTATTAATGCCCTGACCTTACCAAGAAGGGCTTAGTGTGGTACAGAGCAGCGAGGCTAAGCTTTGAAAGAGGTGTACTCGTGTAGAAAAGAACTGTCATTGCTGAAAGAAAAATAAGTGCAGTATCACCAGTATCACCCATCAGGCAGAAGGTGTTATGGTGAGGAGACAGATGCTACTCCTCTCTCTAGAAAGGCAGAGAACAGAGGCCAGTGCCAGGGAATGCAATTATGATAGCAAATGCCAATATTCTTGTTCTGCTACCAGAATTGATCAGAGACAACTCTGAAAGGGTATTTATCAGCTAACTGGGAGCAGTATATCTCTAAATAAACAGAATTATGGTATGAAAGTACCAGAAGAATATTGCAGCAAGCAATTGAAGTGACCTATTGTCTCTGAAATCTGAGAGCACCCTCTTTGCAAATATTGATAATTTTGATGCCCTCAGTGGTGATTTGACATAGCTGAGTTGTCCATGAAAGCCATAATTGTGCACTAGGATCTGAACAAACACAGTCTAAAAAGACCAGAGATCACAATGAAAAGATGACAATATCCCATGCATAAATTGAACAGTGAATCAATCAGTATTACAGTCTTTATTCTTATAATCTCACATGATATCAGGTGGTTTTTTTATGGCCTGGAGATGATGAGTCCCTTCCCTCTACAATCCCCGTTCCTCAGACTCCCTCCTCCTATTTGGTATTTGTCATCTGCAAATGATTTTTTCCCAAAGTTATAGTAATCTGGCACTGCCTGTCCAACAAACTGCTGAGTGTCAGATGCCAAGGGAACTATTCCATTTGTCTTTGACCAAATAATATCTGTCCCAAATTTGTACAGGCAGCTTGATGGGAAATGTACCCTGATCCCTAGGATTCCAAGATTTGTCTTTGTTTGCCAATGTTCTGTGGTTTTTGTCTTCACCACTTCAGTGATATCCCTGCCCCTATTCTGTCTGTATGAATCGACTTAAAACCCTAGACAAGCTTAAAATTAAAAAAAAAAAAAAGTAATGCTGATAAACCTATGAGTTAATTCCTTAATTACCAAATTGGAAATGTAGTCCTCTGCTCCCTGCCCTCTCTCCTCCTGCCCCCCCCCAAAAAAAGGCACAAAGTAGGAAAACATTGATTTAAAATGCCTGAAACTAATCTGCTCTCAAAGCTGTCATGTATAATTTCTCTGAAGCATTTTATCTGCATTAGCTGAGGGCCAATCAAAAGCACTCTACCTCAAAGGAGCTGATTTTGACATGAGACCTGCTGATTCTTCACTGGGGCTCAGAAACCAAAAAGACAGTCCCTCCCTTACTGACCATTTTTGAGTTATTTTAGGGCTGACACACAATGCTAACATGGAGCCAGTAGTGACCTAACCTTTCCCGAGGCTTGTGTGCTCTGCTGAGCTATTTCAGGCTACATAGTCACTGTTGCACTGAGTTGGATTCCTCCTATATTTTAGCTGGTCCAGGGCTAGAAAGCTGCATTGCCAATAATATGGGGAGGTAGTTCCTCTGTTTTACATCCCATTCTATTTTCTGAGAGTCATGGAGTAGGGGGGGAAGAACAAGAGCAGAATTAAGAACATGCATGGCAGGCTGTAAAAGCACGTGTTCAACATTTTTACAGCTTTAGCTGTCCCCTCCAATTCCTCCCTAAAACTCATTATGTCCCTGTTGCCATGAGGATTACAGTAACTTTCCCCAAGATTCAGATCAATGTGGATTTGTCTGCCAAAAATAGTACTAAATTTAAAATCGTGTCTTGCAAATCTCTTATCTATTTGTATTTTTTTCCCATCAGACCCTCTAGCAAATGTTTATTGGCATTAGAGTTCTCTCAGACTCTTGAATGCTGCTGCTAAGGCTTCTCTAGATGCTCAGCTTTTGCACACAGATTACAGCAGGAAATCAGTGTGTGTGCAGAAAGAGAGAAAACCAAAAATCCTCTCCTGACCAGACACTGATTTTTTGGATAAAGTCTGTAAAAACTGTTTCTGAATTGTAACCCATCTCTCTCCAGTTCCTTTTTATCTCCAAGCTGATTTAAGTTTTCAGGTTTCGTGCAGTGCTTAGTTTTTTCAGTCATTGCTAGAGAAATATTTTCCTTTTATATTTGAAAGGTAATTTGTATTTAATCTAAGAAAGAGTGATGTTCTTGGCATACCACCAGTATCAGACTAGTGTCAGAATTCAGCTTTTCCTTAAATTGCTACTGTGGTCCTTGGTCATATCTTTGAGTCTGCCTGAGTCTACATTTCACTTCATATTGCCATTTTTGGTTTTGCATTTGCAAAGGGCCTCATGGAGAGGCATATCTGCTGTGATCATGAGGGAAGCTTTACCTGGAGTGAATTGTCTGCCTTAACAGTAAAAATCAATTTTATTTTTCAAAGGCAAAAAGCTCCACCTTCTAAATTAATTTAAGCTCATAGATAACACAGAGAAGTCCCCCATAGTACAAGGTGATACTCAAACCTGCTAGTAGGACGTTACCTGGACATATTTATGTTTTCTGATCATCTTATTTGCATTCTTTGTCCTGTAGGAGGCTGTTACTTTGTTTGTCAAAGGAAATTTCCTTTTGTGGGATTATTGTAGGAAACAACATTTTAAAGGCCCTTTGCCCGATAAAGGGCTACTTCTCCAACTCCTGTTATGTACAACGAGGGATTTATTCCAGTACTCTCAGTATGCTTTGCATTAGGCCCTGGATAACCAGCTAGGCTTATTGTGGCATAGCATTCCTTCTAAATCATCAGTCTCAGATTCATTTATGGTTCTCTTTTGCTTCCTTAGTGTTCAGCAGAATAAATTCTGCCTAGCGCTGAGCAACCTCGGTCCTTCCTTGGTTTTGTATAAAAAAATGCTGAAGGTACTTAGCTGTTTGTAGGAGGTTTTTGGCACTGTATCAAAAAAAATCCCACACTTCATATGGATGGGGCATAAGAAATGCTGCGGTCGTAAAAAAATCAAACTAATCAGCCTTCTGCTTATTTAAAACAAGAAAATAACATTTTCAGATCACAAAGTAAGCGATAGATCCATTAGGTAGTCTGTGGAGAAACTAAGTTAATCAACGTAAAGCTAATTTTGGCCTTGTGAAAGACTAAGTAGACTAAATTGAATCCTGACAGCTGTCTTCCCTGTGACTGTGAGTTTTACATCTGAAATACAGGTAGAGATGAACTACAGAGAATAAGCAGCACTTCTTTGAGGAACCAACCCAAGAAATGTTTTCACCATGAGAACTTTTTCTAACTGAACTCTCCAATGCACTGGATAAAATGCTAGATTAATTAGTCTAATGCAAGGAAACCTAAGAGATGAGAAACATGGTCCAGGTGATTCAAACATTCAATGATAGATTTTCCTGATATAGTGACATTTGCTATTCTGCAAATGTTAGATTTTTTCATTTAAACTTATGCATCATTTTCTATACACAGGAAAATCGGAATTTGGGAGGCTTTGGGCCTGTGTACAACTTTTAAAAAAAATTTTTAAACAACATGTGCATGACAGTTGTTTCTGCTACTGTACGTGAAATCTAAGCAATTTAGTGTTACCATTTAATATTACAATTTTCATATTCTTTTGTTGTATGAAGATAAGTATACAAGCCACTTTTTAATACATTGGACATCCCATTTGAAAAAAACAAACACCAAAACAAACCCAAACCAACAAACAGCCTCTTAACAGGGATATACAGTGTACATTCAGGTCACTTGAAATATGCAGTGATTATATATTGACAGTGATTGTAGATACTGAAGTTGAATATGAATATTAATCAACTTTTTATCATAGTGAATGAACATTTTAATCAGTTTTTTATGAATAGGAAACTGCGGTGAGGAGAAGTTAATTGACTTTGGATGTGCCTATATAGTGAGTCAGTGTTAGCAGTTTGCTGTAGCTGTGACAATCCAAGTATGTAGGCAAGAAAACTAGTGGTAATAGTTGGTATAGTTGGAAGGTAAAGCCAGGTCCCAGACATAGGAGCTGTCTTTCAGATCTGCCTCATACCTGAGATAAGCCTCCTGATATGTGGTTGTCTCTGTCAGTTAACTAATCACTGACAAGGAATTATAGGTCAGATCCACCTGTAGAAAAGATGTGTCAAAGGGAAAGTTAACTGCCTGACATTCACACCAAAACCTGGGTGACTATACAACATTACAGGCTGGAGGGAGAGTGGGAATAGGGATGGGACATATGATGGGCTCAATCTACTGTTGTGCCAAAGCAAATTAATACTGTGTGTAGGAAGCTTTTGTTCTTTTCTGAACAGACTCTGCTTGTAAGAAAGGCCACTAATTGCTTTTCTCAGCTTTCTCTGGGTATGATATCAAGCTGGAATTGCATGAGGACTGACTTCTGGGAGAACGTCCTTCCCTCTTGCAGTTCTGCAGTAGATGACAGACATAATATCTGACCCACTGCGGGCTCCTTGAGAGTTTTCCAGCCTCCTCTCACCAGGCAGCAGCATCACTGATGGATTTCAAGAGGCAGGGCATGAAGCGTGGGTAGTGATAGAAGCAGCACAGGCTTGCAGTTAGGCTACTTTTGTAGCCTAATGCTCTAATGCTCTGCAGCCACCCATTTTGCTGATGCTTGTCGACTGGTTTTTGAATAGGGGCCTAATACTGCTTGCCTTGGTGAGCAAACACTATTCAGCAAATGCTGCTGCTCCTGCTCACTGACTCTTGACCTCATTTTTCCCTCCCTGCCAGCTGTGCACTTTCCTCCTTTTCACCCCCACCACTTTCTGTTCAGTTGTTTTTTTGTTTTGTGGTTTTTTTTAGTGCAGCCTCCCCAGCATAAGTGTCTATGTTGGGAAGCCTGTAGCCCTTACAATCCGATTACTGTAGACATTCATTGATCATTGGATGAGCAGATTAGAGGCACCTGAAAGGCTGTCAGTGTCCCTGCTGTACCAGTTTATCAGAGCAGTGAAGGGAGATGCTTTCTGGAAAACCAGTTCATTTTGTTCCTGTCACTCTTCCATCTGGTGTGAGTGGGACCATAAAATATAACCAGGTGAAAGAAAGGCTTTCAGGTAGGAGTCTTTTCTTCCAGTCATGAGAGATGATGTCTTTAGGTTGTGGGTTGTTTTTCTTTCTATCTCAGAATAACCTCTCTTAGACATTAATCTTTTAAAGAAGGTTATCACTGCAATAAGCAGCCTCTCTTTGAAGACTTAATTGAGAGGCTACAGCTTTTTTTTTTCTCTGAGATATATTTCTGCCTAAGGTAAACTAAGTATGATGTACTTGCCTGCAGGGATGAAATATTTTCAATATTTTCACCTTTTCAAATTCACTCTTTGAAAGCATTTTGTTGTATTTCAAGCATATCCTAAATATAAAGGACTACAGAATACTTTCCAAAATATACAAGACGATGTCCAAAAGGCATTCCAGACCAGTAGCCTGCTAGAATCACTTCACTGTGTAAGAATTGGTTTCAGATCACTAAGTGAAAAGCAGGGGGATTTTGTTACTGTATTGAAAGGTCAGAGGTAAGCTGTCATGAGCATCAAAGGAACTCTGTTCCAGGGCTTTCAAGTGTATCCTGAAGTTTTCAAACCAACACTCTGTATGGGTCACTGACAGCTGTAATCCTTGTAAGACTAAGCTGCTTCTATTTAAAAAAAAAAAAAATCTTCTTTCAGCAACTCAGAACCAAATATGAAATACATCACAATGCCAGCCAGAAACCAAAAATGAAGGACAAAAGCAAAATAAGTGTGGAAGCTTTTAATGATATAGCATTTGTGCCATCAATATAAACAAAGTTCTCTGAAGACAGCTTCTTGATATATAAATAATTTCCAGTAAAAGGGGAACCAAATTTGGATGCAAAGGAGGGATAAGTGCTTAGAGAATGAGCATAACTCAAATGGCAGGAATTGTATTAATATTTCTTGTAAATGAAAAACAAAGATGAGATGAAGACAGAAAAAAGTGTTTAATTTAAAAAGAAAGGAAAAGAAAAGAAAGAATAAAAAACCCAAACCACCCCCACATTTCATGGTCTTCTCAGCTGTGATCAAATGTTGTGAACATTAAACTATTATGTACCAGAATGACAGAAAACAGATGGTTATTATAACAGTCTTGGGAATGGCTGTGCATTAGCCAAAGGGGCAAACTGTCCCAGTTTTGATTGCCAAATTCTGTAATGCTTGAAGTTTCAGCTGAAAAGTGGAAGTCATCAAAATACATGTAGAACCTGTTAACTGAATGCATGTGTGAGTAATTTTGAAAGGATGGGCATGTTGTTACCCCAAAGAATGTTTCCAAGAGCAGCTGATGTGGATTAGCTAATAAACAGCCATCAAACTAGCTCCTAGGATCTGCACTAGTTCTGCAAATCCATGCAGTTCTTGTGTCCTCAAAGGCAAAAATGTTCACATAGCAGAAGGAGTATGACAGAATTTGTTTTATGTACATTTGGGATAGAAAGTATCTCTAACTAGGCAGATACACCACTCAAACATCTGCTTTAGCACTTCTTCTTGAGATCTTATTTTGTCAAGCAGTGATACCTCACTTTTAGAAGAATAAGGTTTCTGTTTTACAGACTGGAAAAATGAGCAATTCAGAGATGTCTAAGTGCCTTGATATAGGTTATAGTTTGAGAACTAATGAACAGATCATTCCTTTGCAGTAAAGGAACTCAGGGCAGGACCTTTGTATAGCTGTATACCCCTGCAGGTGTTTTTGTGCAGCTTCAGTTTAGTCAAGCCTCGATTGCCATTCACCATACACTTTTTTTTTTCAGGGTAATGTCTTAGTTTGAGAGATTGTTAATATAATTTTATCACGAATTTGAGAAGAAATAACCACAGACAGTGCCATACTAGAACTACCTTATCTTTTCTGGACTTAAATGATGAAGAAGTCATGCTTTAGAATTCCTTTCTGACCCCAGCTTTTATCCAGAAATACAAGTTTCCTGCATTTTTTTCTTCTTTTTTTTTTTCCTTTTTTAGTTTTTCTAACTTTTCCAACTTTTTGTTCTCTCAAGATGAGTCTTATTTGTCATGAGGGGTTCCTTAAAAGCATTCTTCATATGGTATCCTTTTGATTACTCATTCAACAGAGTGAGGAGAACTATTGTAATATTACCACAGGTAATATTCTGCTGCCAGTGTGGATTTGCCAGAGAAGGAAGGGCTTAAGGGGCTGTAACTCCTTATATCAGTGACATCTTCGGGGACTTTGCACTTTATGTGACTGCCTGTTCCTATTGTGCTTCCATGGCATTTCAGCTCATGCACAGCCCAGAATTTTTTTCCTAATGGCAGAGGTATCTCTATGCACCATGATACACTGCAATTAAGTTAAATTCTACCTGGGCAGCCACATAAAAATTGAGACTGTACATGTGAAGGAGAAATTCTGCCTCAGCAGTTATGCAGGTTTTCACTGCTGAGCTAACCTGGCTTGATCTCACATATATGAAGCACCTTCTCTGCAGTTCTCCATGTCAGACTGGTACCTAATGATGGGGAGCTGCCCTTTAAATGTACTTGGTAGCTATACATGCTCTCGGGTTCCATGGTGTTGCTGTATGTGGCAGTTTCAGAAGAGCAATTACTTGGTGTAAATAACCTCCAAACAAGGTTAGTCATTAATAAGGCAGACAGCTCTGAAGGCAAAAGCAAACACCACTTCAGCTGCAAAACTTCCAGTGAGACTGTCACTGAGGAATTCGGTCTGCTGACTGCAGAGAGGTCTGCTCTGAACTCAGCTGGCTACTTGATATCTCCATCCCCTGCACTCGAAAATGAGACTTTTCCTGAGGAGGAGAAGTGGAGAGGGAGGTGCTGAGCTCTAGTGATAGAACTTGTGGGAATGGTTCAAAGCTGTGCCAGGTGAGGTTTAGACTGGACATTAGGAAGCATTTCTTTACCAAGAGGGTGGTCAAACTCTAGAACAGGCTTCCTAGAGAGGTGGTTGATGCTCCAAGCCCGTCAGTGTTTGGAAAATGCTTTAACTTTTGGCCACCACTGAATTGGTCAGGCACTTGGACTAGATGATTGTGGTGGGTCCCTTCCAACTGCAATCATCTATTCTATTATGACAGTTTTCCCCAGAGCATGATCCTTACTGGTGTAGTCATCCTTTTGACAGTGAAATTTCTGGGGTGGCATGCTGTGGACTGCAGAACAAACTGAGGAGACAAAACAGAGGTTAAAATGCTGATAACCTGGTGATATCCCATACAGAGGGAAAGACTCAGGAAAGAAAGAGCTGCAGAACAGGTCTGGAAGGCTACCCTGCAGTAAAATAAATAGTCTGCCAGTTTGTATAAAGTAGAACACAGCCTCCTTTGTATATCCCTAACCACCCTGACTAGTATAGGCTTAGGGCATTGTCAATCTTGGGTTAAGCTTTTCTGTGTAATGCAAGGCACAACATCCAGACTATAACTTGGCCCAGCTCTTCAGTGAAAGCATCTTCCAAGGATATTTAAAGCTCGCCTTCCAATTACAGAAACAGATTACAACTGCAGAAATAAATGATAGGAGGTAGATGTGTAAAGAACACTGCCCAGGTCGCTAAACATCTAGTTCTCATGATCTAAGTTTGGAAAATGGCATGCCAACCTGAGATCTTTAATAAGGCAGACAGGTCCCTGGTTGTCTCAATAGTATAGAAGTCTCTTTTTTTCTTTTTTTTTCTGGTTTTTTGGGGGGGTATAAATCTGGTTTAAAATTCTTGGAAAACTTGCAGAAAATATTTTGACCATGTCACTTCAGGCCTGAGACAGAAAACACTTTACAAGAAAAAAGACAGACGAGATTAGTGTCCTAACATCAGTTTTCTACTTTATAAAATCAGTTATTTTTTGAGTTGATAGAATTGTTAACATGAGATCTGATAACTGATGGCTTTAGTTGCTTTGTAACTATTTGGAGAGATTAAAGTCTTTTCAAGAACAAGTGTGTGAACCTGAGTCTTGCTTTGAGATATTTTTGTGGAATCCAATGCTTCTCTCTGAGCTTGCTCACACAGAGAGCTTTTTGAGTTAAGCATTCTCCTCAGCTCAGTTGACTTATTAGCCATGGAGCCAAAATGATATTTAAACACCATAAAAGGTAAACGTTGCTGAGACAGTCCTTTCGTGCAGCTCAGACTAGGCATTATTTGGCAGCGAACCGCATGATTCTGGCAAACAGATTCCTTGAGCATAATTAAACCTCTTATAAGACTAAACACTGCAAGTTGTTTGCAGTGCTCTGCACATAAGGCAGCAAAATCTCTATTCTTTGCATGTCCCTGACTTGTACCCAGTTGTAGCTGATCTTGTGCAGCTCAGGTACCGCATTGAAGGTGTGCATGTGCAGTGCTGTCCCTGGCCCTGGGTGAGCCCAGGGCTGAACCAGGTGATCTCCAGAGGTCCTCGCCAAACTCAATTACTGTATGATTCTGTGTTGAGCATGCTGAAGTCCTGATGTTTCAACAGGAGATGTCAGCATTCTGCAGCTCACATTAAAATGTCTTCAGTACATCTGGGTAGGCAAACAAACAAGAAAGTTTACTAGAATAAATGATGCCCATAAAATGTTAACTCTCTTGATTACAGGCCAGTAAGACCCAGGTCCAATCTTTGGAAAGTTTCTTAAAATTTGCATACTGATCTGGAATTCCTTCTTCACTCTGGTTTCACATAAAATCTGGGAATGGAAATGGCACAGTGAAGTTATTGATTCTTTTTTTCTTTGTCTCTGAGCATATAGATTTATCTATATCTTTTACCTTAGAAAGTAAATAGTTGGTCACATACTTGCAGTTAAACTGGTACTTTGGATTGTGTATATTGCACAACTGATTGGTAACTGTTCGGTACAGCAGGAATTTTCCACTTTTACATGTGTTCCTTCAACACAATAACTCACCCAGGCTTATCAATATAAATATGCTTACTGTTGTGTTCAAGCACCAAGTTCTGATCCAGGTCTAGGTTTTAAAAAAATTAAGTGTATTTTGGCTTATGCCCACAGCTAACATTAAGACTTTTTTTTCAATAGTTTCCAATTTGCAGATATGTGGATGTTAAATTTATGTAAGGATTCTTTAAATCCTGGATTGAGAAAAGTCAATAATAGGAAACTACAGGCTAATAGATTAAAAGACGTTTGGTAAGATAGTGCCAGATGGATTAAATATTGATTACACAAACACAGGAAAACAGAATAAGAGATTAATTGAAATAGACATGTATCAAGGGCAACATCCCATTGCCATTCAAATATGCTGAGAATAAGTATTTTTTAAGAAATTGGAAGAATTTGATTTCTCCTTAATCTCTGTGGATTTAATGCACTAAGAGGCTTTTTAAACATAGATTTGGATGCTTAATAAAGTGTCTTTCTAATAAAAAAAATGAACCTTTAGGGGTGAAGAAATGCTGTGGGAAAAACCTATATTACTTTTGTTTTGTAGAAAACATTGGTGGGTATATAAGGTACCCTTTAAATGCTTTGCTTACTATTTCTGGTGTCCCAGGCTGTGTTTCTAACTGAGCTGTGCATCTTATAACTTGCTTGTTCCCAACAATATTCATGCTTATTTAAATCTGAAAAAAATGCAAAAGCCATAGGAACCGTATTCATGGGATCATTGTGGTGGACTTTTAAATCTATTGCCCTAAGAAATACCCTATCAAAAGCCTGTTGAAATGACAGAGACCACTGCTCACCAGAGGACGCCCCAGCTGGGTTTATGCCCAGACCACAGCTCTGTTCAAATATTGTTAAACTTGATGATCTCATAATTTTATAAGAGCCTTTGAGAATTCAGTGCTCTACAAGCAGCCTTTCGGAAAATCATAGCATCTTCTGTATTATCTTGTATAACTTGACCTGCATGAAACCAACAACTACAGTTAAAAAATTGTGGCAGCTTTTATAAGCTACTGTAAAAAAAAACCCTAGTTGCACAGTCTGAAAACAAGGTACTGAAATGCATCTGTGTTATATCAAGCTCACCCTATGTAGGGTTTTCTGCTGTTCCTCATTAATTTTTTTGACATTATCCACCCCGGGGCAACTCGCTGCAGCAGGAGAAGTTGATTGGGGAAAGGAAAGGGAGGGAGAAAATTAACTGCCTGGGGTAGAATTGTTTTAGTCACTATGGCAGTACTCCTCTGTTAAATTTTATATTCTTTCTTTTCATTCTTAGAAGTAAAGCTACTCCTGCTTGAAAGTAATAAGAGGTAAGAGTGGTGAGGGAGATGTTAAATGGCTACAGGCGATTAACGCGCATTAACGTAATAGGAGGAGATCGGATCTCCTCTATTTCACATCTAGTTGATTAAGCTTAAGGATACATAAGCATATAAAACATATAAAAAAGTCATGCCCTTATGCTAATATCAGACAAAATTTTCCTTAGGTTACAGATTTCCTTTCTGGTGCCAGATGTGCCATATTTTTATTGTCTGTAGTTTTGGCAGCAGAAATACCCTGCAGTTTATTTGTAATGCCAGGAGCATAGTGACTTGCAGTATCTGAGTTGGGAGCTGGACCTGTGCTTTCTTCTTTCTCTTTCTTCCCCCCGCTTTGGGCTCTGAAGCCAGCTGTCAATGAAGAGCAGAAGAGTTTTGAACCCCAGTAGAGTTCATGTGGTAAAAAGGTCTTTGGAGAAATAAGGGAAAGCAAGCCCTAACGCTGGCCTTTCATTGTGTGTAGCTTCCTTATTTTTTGTCTCCTTGCAATCCATTTTCCTTGTGCAAGTCATCTGTTTTATTCCTGATGTATGAGACTAACGCACCTCGCTGTGGCCAGGGCATGTGAACTTCTATGGTTGTTACCGGTACTTTCGACAGTTACTTTCTGAAACTACGCTTTTGCAAACAATGCATGGGGTTTGGTGAATGTTTTTTCTTGTACTGCTTTCCTGGTAAAATAATTAGCCAAGTGTTTTCAAAAGGATGTAGCATCACACAGTATCTTTTCACCACAGATGGGATCAGGAGTTATTTACTTCATCTTGAATGATCAGTGTCCCTTGTTTTTTCCAAGTACCCTCCAAAATCAAGTTGATTGCTGTTTTTCCAAACAAGAGCTGTAAAGGCCAAAATTGAAGAAGCCCTTGGGTACACTAAAATCAGCTGTGAAAATGTACAACTCTGCTATCTCATGGTAAAATTGTGAAATGTTAAAGTCTTCATTAGATGAACACTGAATCACTGCATGGTGCTATGTAATAAATGCACAACTAAAAAGCATTTATAAGCTTCAGAGGATTTTGAAAATAGTTAACACTCAGGCTTGATAATCTGGCCTCTGCATGATTGTATCAGTCCCTTCTGAGAAAATGCAATTATTTTAGTCTAAGACTAACTAACTGGTTGTGTTGTCTTGTGTAAACCAGCTGCAAGAAACTAAACTTGTCAGTAGGCCAGTTTAATTTTTTTCTAGGTCTAGAAGTCCACAATATAAATTTTTTAGTAAAGGAGGAAACGTTACATGAAATGAACACCTATGATTTCTTAATGAACAAATAGTATTTATGGATTAGAACCTAATTCTTTTTAATTGTTGCTGCCAAGTCAAGAAACATTAGAAAATTTTTCTGATATTCTGCTTAAGTTGTTGATACAATAAACATATGCTACTGATCAACATATACAACCGATCAACAGTAGTATAAGATTAGGAAAAAAAAATTATAAAGTAAGGGAGAATGCTCATGTTTTGAAGAAAGCCTGTTCAAGTTGCCATAGAATCAGTCTTTGTAGCCATATATTTACTGTATCCTTTATATCACACGTTTGAAAAGGAATACTGGTTCCTTAGCCATGAGAACTTCTAGTTTTCCAATTCTTGCGTACAACAGATTTCATACCTGTTGGCAAAGAAATGCCTTCACTGCCCCTGTGCTCTAAAGAACATCAGCAGTTGAAAGGGAGACATTTTTACTCCTGCTTTGTAATAAGTTTTGAGAAATCAGGGAATACTTCAAGGACTACATCAAAGTGTATGTGCATTGGTATATGATATATTTACAAGGATAGGAGTGTCTTCAGAAAAGTTATGATATATAGATTCCTTTGTTTCTGTCCCTGGAGTAATCCTCAAGTTTCCAATATTTCAGACTTAATGTTCTTCTTCATGTTCTTGTCCGTGATTACATTGAGTTTCCCCTAATGAAATAACTCTTTCATCTCTCAAGTAACTTTTCATGCACTGTTGAAGCTTCACCCTTTTAGGTTTTTACTACTCATATACTATATACTTCTGATTTTTGATACTTTTTGTCATAATTTTCAGTTTAAGCACAGAACTAGTCTTAATACAAGAAATCAGCATAAACCTATGCAGTGCTTAAATTTAGTGTAAATACTATTTTTAAGATTTGTGTGATGACGAGGCAGGTTCTTGCCCCCTTCATTTCAATTTGACTCGTTCACTTACAAGTAACGAGCAATGATCAGTAAATTGTTCTTCATCTGTTAATCCTGCAGGTCACTGTTTTAGGGGTAGAGACCTTCACCCCCAGTAAATCTTAATATCTTAATGTCACTCATATCGGGTTTCCTTACCAGCATAGGATACGTTTGCTTGAGATAGCTTCAGAAACTGAGGCCAAACTTTTTTGTAATCTTGTTGGGTTTGTGATTCATGTATACATTACTGCGAATTATTTGCTTGCTTCCCTTTAATGTTTATGCAGCTCTGTGCAAGAAGGTGGTTTTATTCCGATACATGAAACTTTCATTTCTGCAGCACATATTTTGGAGGAGTTAGCATTGCTGAAAAATTCCTTTGGGGAAATGTTTTTGTTCTATTCCTTCTGTAGTTACTCACCCATTTCTTTTTAATAAGCTGAGGTTGTTATATGGTATTGTCTTCCTTGATTACAGAAATACATTTATTTAGACTACATGGAACAGGCATGTTAGTCTAATAAAGTAAAAAGCCAGTTCTAGTACTTAAAGCTGTTTGTACCGGGGCTCAGTTTGTTCAGAAAGAATTGCTGTTAAAGCCACTACTAGTAAATTTGTTTCCTGGTCGCTGTTAACTCTCTCCTGGGAGCTGTTTCAGCTTGTTTTTTGTTACCTGTCCTTCTCTGAAGGCTTGAACTTCTCTGATCATACCCCAAGTGTATCTCTTGATTGGTCTAGAACCACACCTCTGTTTTAATTTCAATTTCTCTTCTCTTACTGCATATCTGTCTTCTTGATTTGCACTGTTATGAATTATTTCAATAAAAGGGATAACAGAAACACTATCATTTAAGTGTCTTTTATTTTTTTTCTATGCCTCTTTCCTGTTTTATCACTTTCTTTTTTTTCCTTTTTCTCTTTTCTTATTCTCATTTTCCTGCTTTTTCCCATTATATAGATTTCTGCATTCCCTCTCAGGTCTGTTTCAGCTTTAAAGACAAAGGGATTTTCTGTAAGGCATTAGTGAAGGAGCATGTGCTGATATTGCTTGGTACAGCAGTTGTTTGAAACTGTTTCCCTGAGTAAACAGTACAAACTAGATGAATATGGTGAACACCACCAGTTTATTACTGTAAATGGGTTTGACCCAACATCATGGCTATTTTCTATACAGTCACTTACAAGCAGGTTCTATAGGAAGTCCTAAGACTGAACAGTGTGGTCTGATGATGAATCAGGCATTTCAGAATAGTAAGTCCGTAACACCGAGCTGAGTGGGTCTCAGTCAGGTCCCATATTTCCATTCTCACATGCATCAATGTCTCACTGCTCAGTGCCAAGAAAAGACCTACAACATAACCCAGCGAGACAAGATTTTGGCTAGAAAAAGCTTTGCTAGAGAAGAGGAAAAGCTTCCTCTCAAGGCAGCTTCCAAATTTACATTGAGCTCAAATAACCCTGGGACAAGTTTAACTTTCTGTCTCCAGGAGGTTCAGTGGACTTGCTCAGTGAGGTGCTTTCAGTTTTTCAAATCACCATCCTTTTATGAATGGTGGTTTTCTTCCAGCCCAGCACTTCGTGTTGCTGTAATGCTGTTTGGGATGTTCTCAATATACCTTTGAAAATTTTGAAGGTGGGAATAAGGAAATGAAGCTATTTTCATGTATGGACAGAAATTAGAGTTGGCATTTGAAAGGCAAGACATAAGAGGTCTGAACTTTGAGCTAAACAAAATAAAAGTGTATCCAAGTGACCGATAAATATTTATGACTTCTTTCATTTGGTCATGATCACTACTTCAGCAAAGAAACCTTCTTTGCTCAGGTTTTTAGTGTGGAAATATCTTTCCTGGTCTAGTGTATCATATAGGTCACAGTTAAATGATCTTGCTTCATAGCATCCGAATGCAAGACAGAGAAGACCACTGTGACACTGGAAATTACATACCTATCACAGATAGATTTTATTTTTAAGAGTGATTAATTCAACTCCACTTGTTATTTGATTGTACAGCCTCAAAAAAAAAAATCATCTATTTGTGACAGATGTTGATAACCTCAATCTTTCCCATCACTAGTCAGTTGGCTAAGTGTAGTACAGGAGGGGAGTATAGGGTCACAAAATCATAGAATATCAGGTTGGAAGGGACTCAAGGATCATCCAGTGTAACCTTTTTGGCAAAAGCATGGTCTAGACAAGATGGCCCAGCACCCTGATCAGATGAATCTTAAAAAGTGTCCAGTGACGGGGAATCCACTACTTCCAGTGGCTGATTGTTTTCATTGTGAAAAATTTTCCTCTTGTGTCCAATTGGAATCTCACCAGGAGTAACTTGTACCCATTATTCCATGTCTTTTCCATGTGACTCCTTGTAAAAATGGAGTCTCCATCTCCTTTGTAGCCACCATTGAAACACTGGAACATGTTGATAAAGTCTCCCTTTTTTTCTCAAGGCTGAACAAACCCAATTATCTCAGCCTTTCCTCTTATGGCAGGCTTCCCAGTCCTTTGATCATCTTTGTGGCCCTTCTCTGGACCATCTCCAGCCTTTTTATTATAAAACTGAACACAGTATTCCAGGTGTGGCCTGACAAGCACTGAGTAGAAGGGGGATAATGACTTCTTTATCTCTGCTGGTGGTGCCCTTGTTGAAGCAACTCAGCATCCTGTTGGCTTTTTTAGCCACTGCAACACAGCATTCACTCATATTGAGCTTGTTGTCCACCAGGACTCCCAGGTCCCTTTCCCCAGAGCTGCTCCCCATCTAAGTAGATCACAGTCTCTGCTGCACTCTTGAATTATGTTTCCCAAGTCCTAGACGTTATACTTCTTGTTGAACTTCATAAGGTTCTTGTTAGCCCACTCTTTCAGCCCAGGTCTTCCCGCAGGGTGGCTCTCCCTTCTGAAGTGTCTGCTTCCCCACTCAGTTTGGTATCATGAGCAAACTTCATCAGGGTACACTTGATCCCACCATTCAGATCACTTATGATTATATGAAACAGCAATGGGCCCAGTATTGATCCCTGGGGGATGCAACCTGTGTCAGGTTGCCAGTTTGAAAGGGAGCTATTTACCACCACCCTCTGGGTGCAGCAAGTTCCCCACCCATCACAGAGACCACTTGTGTAGACCATAACGCATCAGTTTCTCTAAGAGGAGGCTGTGGGGAACCATATTGAAAGCCTTGGAAAAATCCAGGTAGACAATGTCCACTGCTTGCCCCACATCAACCGAGCAGGTTACCTTGTGGCATAAGGTGATCAGGTTTGTCAAGCACAATTTGCCCTTTAGCAAATCCATGCTGGCTTTTCCCAATCATGTGCTTCATTTGCTTTGTGATAGCCCATTACATAGTTTCATAACCTTTCCAGGGACTGAAGTAAGACCAATGGGCCTATAATTTCTTGGATCCTCCATTAAGCCCTTCTTGTAAGTGGGTGAACTCAAACCCATATAATATTGATCATCTTAAGAATCTAAATGGTTGGTAGATTCATCCAGAGAAGTGAATCCTATATTCCTGTGAGTTTTTTTCTTTTTTATTCATCAGTCATGAGAATAGCAACTTGAAACGTATCTTAAGATTTTTATGAGAATTTAGCAGCAATTAAAGGCATTGAATTGCTGGTTACATGTTCTAGAAAGGTTTTTTGCACCTGAGTATGTGTACTTGGGGAAAATTAATGTAAATTTCTGTGTGGTACTCTATGATATATGTTAGCAGAGATTTGAGAGGATCCCTGGAGGAAAGACAGTTCCAGTCCAATTTCTTGCCTTTCTGCTTGAGCTACTGGCAAGGGAAAGCAGCTCTATTGGGTGCTTTCAGTGATTTTTGCCTTCTGAGAGCTAAAGAAGACCACTGACTCGAAATCAGTCTGAACCTGGGGCAGGTTAAAATTGGTCATGAAAATTCCAGTAAGAAACCACTTTTGTTCTCTTCTTGACTTCACAGAAAAGAAGAGCAGCAAGAAGGCAGAAAGTGCACAGACTGCCAAGTTAAACAAGACTTTTTCACCCATCTTCCTTAAAGGCCTGACTGACCTCAAAGTAATGGATGGAAGTCAAGTGATAATGACTGTCGAGGTATCAGGTGCGTAGTTATAGAACAGTATTATTTTAAAATTTTAAATCCTGTTTCAAAGTATAGGCTTTTTTCCACTATCCTTTTCTTTTAGCAGGTGTCTTTGCATTTGAAAATAATATTTCAAGGAATAATTTTTAAAAAGTAAAAGCTAGGTTTGTCTAATCTGATCTTCAGGGTGGATGAGCATTATCCAATGTTATCTATCCACTATCCAATGTGTTCAGACCTGAACAAGTGGTTCTTAACTGGAATAATAATAATAAGGTTGGGTTTGGGTCCTGCTGTTGAACTAAAACTAAGTCTCAGTGGACTTGTAATAGCTTTTGGAGTGAATGCAACAAGATTGAATTCCTGTCAGCTGGGGTAAGACAGCTGAAGAAAAGAACAGTCCTGGTATGAACTTTGGTAATAGAAATCCTTGATAAAGACCTTCATGGGATCTAGAACTCATTCTCCCTCTCTATTGTATACATACTTCCCTTACTCATTTGTATTTTAACTGTAATAGATTACACAGCATCAATAGAGCTAATGAAATTCCTTAATGTTTTGAAGATGAAATTGCAGAATCAGGTGGCAAAAACCAACCGTGTTCATTTTCTTAATCAATATATGGTGGGGTTGTGTGTATGTCTCTTTTTTACAATATTTCTTATTTTTCAGCTAACCCACCTCCTGAAATTATTTGGCTGCACAATGGGAAAGAAATCCAGGAGACAGAGGATTTCCACTTTGAGAAGAAAGGCAATGAGTACAGTTTGTACATCCAGGAAGTATTTCCTGAAGACACAGGCAAATACACCTGTGAAGCCTGGAATGAATTAGGAGAAACTCAGACTCAGGCTACATTGACAGTACAAGGTATAAAATTCTTCTCCACCTTAGAAATGCTAAAAAAAAATAAAGCTAATGTACTGGAGGAGTGTCTATTTAAAGTACATTATAATGTCTGTTGTGAAACATGCTAGGAGTTCTCAGTCTCTGCATCTGAATTAAAAAGGATATTTAGCAGAAGCAACTTTAAAAAAATCTTTTCACTCTGGAACACTATGTTACTATTTCAAAAATGCATTCCTGAATCCTATTCCTAAGGCCACTGCAAAACTTCTGCTACGTGCAGCTTCAAATTATAACTGTAAGGCTTACTTAGCTATGGACTTAATGTAAACCATTTAATGATGTTTTTCTTTCTAATTAAAGCCCTGAGTATTTTGAAAAGCTGTCTAGGAGGCAGGTATCCTGGCTTTAATATTAGCATTGTAGTGTTAGCAAGCGAGGAAGACATGATTTCTGCAATTAGAGAACTATCTGCAAAAAAATTGGCTTTGAATCTCCACATATGATGTAAATCCCACAGTAAACACTGAAGCACCTACAAACTTCCTGTGATTGGACATTCACTACCTTCATGACAGTGGACTAGATTGGCTGTATGCCAGCATTTTCTCATAGTCATTACAGAGAATTATTGGAAATCAATAGGAAACTCTTACTATTTTTAATGTAAAGGATCTTAACCCCAGGATTTCAGAGTGCTGTGCCTCCAGGGGTGGGTGTGTAGTTTGTTGTCACTGTCTGCTTTGAATTCAGACCTTCCTCTATTCTCCGAACTCCCCTGAGATCTAGCCTCAGGGTCAGCCTTCTATATTTAATGCAGTTTTATGCAATTGTTAATGGTGATTTATTACATGAGCTCTCAACTGCACAGCAGTGATAGTACTGTCACTTGCCCTTAAAGCTATTCCTACCCTTATTCTCTAAGGATAAATCTTCAAGATTCCTTTTAGGGCAGCTTTAAAGTCTCTTTGTTTTGCTCTTAATATAAGCCTGGATTGAGCCAGTAAAGTGCCAAGTAAATGATTACTTTTAGTAACAACAAAGGTAACTGCCAAAATTAATGCCTGACTTATTTTCAGATTAAAAACTTATAGCTCACATGTTCAAAATAACTCTGCTTGTCTCTGATTACTTTCCTTGAAGTTAGTTAGCTTGTTAGTTACATCCAAGCTTGGCATTTTCTCCTGACTTTTAAACTGTGTTTGCAAACTACAGAACCTCAGGATGGTATTCAGCCCTGGTTCATTAGCAAACCAAGATCAGTGACAGCAGCTCCTGGGCAAAATGTTCTTATATCCTGTGCCATTGCTGGAGATCCTTTCCCTACTGTTCACTGGTTTAAAGATGGGCAAGAAATAATGCCGGGAACAGCATGTGAAATCTTGCAAAATGAAGACATCTTCACACTGATCTTGAGGAATGTGCAGTCTCATCATGCAGGGCAATATGAAATCCAGCTCAGGTATGTTTGCCATGTAAAGAGTTGTCCCCTTGAAACAATTAGTTATATTAACCCTCAAGTTGAAATTCCTGCCTGAAGACAAGAGTTTCCTCCTATTCACACAAAATGGTATGGTACTAAAGGAACAAAATATTTCTGAGCTATGAAAAGAATTGATAAAACTCAAAGAGGAAAGAGGAGACACAAAAAGAGTCAGAAAGAAGGACAAAGCAGTATAGAGTTTCCTTTGGGGATACTGAAAAACAAAGGGTTTTGGCAGCAGCATGGGAAGAAATTTGGGTTTCTAGCAAAGAAAACTACATTCGGTGTCTTGATTTTGGAGCTATCATTTATCATGTTTGGCATCTCTCTAGATATCTGTAAGAATGCCTGCTTTCCATGGGAACAACCTGATCAGGAAGGGATATTCCACAAGATTATGATCCATACGTTTAATGGAAAAAATTATTTCCTGTCCGTGTTTGAAATGTCAGAATTTTATAAGGAAGCTATAGTCTCCTTTTTCTGATGTATCCTTGAAATGAAGCACCCTGATACTTTGAATTTCTTGTTCTTCCTACAAAATTTGAAAGAGCTGGTTTTGAATTTTTTTTTTTTTTTTCTGGTAAAAGAACTGTCCTTTAAGTGAAGAATCAGATTTTCTGGACCTTTACATTGTAGAAAGCACTACAGTATTTTCCATCTCCAGTGGTGAAGATTGAGCATAATTACGTATTCCCTATGTGGTTACAGGAAACTTAGTGTACAACTCTAAACTGATGTTATAATTTTTTGTTATTAACTGTGCATAGATGTATTGCCTTACTTGGCTAATATTTGTGACTTTCTTTATTAAAATGAATTTAACTATCATGGAAATTAAATTCATTACAGTGGAAGAAAATTATCTGCTCTGCTCCACACACTAGCTTCTTAGTTCAGATGGACTCGTCCAGTAGGTAGTGTAGACAGATATTGCCCAGTATTACCAAGTGCTCTGCACCACTTGCACTTGCCATGTTTATGGTGATTTTTGTCTTTTTTCATGTTATAAAGAAGTTATTTTTGTTTCATAGACTTCAGTCTAGTATAAAATTTTAAAACTGAATTGGCCTTTGCCTGCATGCAAATAAATTATACATCTTCCTCCCAAGGAAGGAGGGCATTTCTTAGTAAATTTAACCTGTTTAGCCTCTAAACAGTGACCTTACCTTTTGATAGTTATAGTTTATTTTCCGAACCAGTGTTGCCTGAGTGATAGACTGTCACTGTGTAGATACCTAGTTGCACTATCACAGGCAGCCACAGACTAGCCTCAGTATATTTTAGTATTTAAAGTCAGACAAGGCACTTACTTTTTACCAGGAAAGGGTGCTTTAGAAAATTATAGCTGTTGTTTATCAATATTTCTTACAATGAAGTTTTTCTACAATTAATTTCAAGTCTTATTACTAACATTTATGTAGCTAAAGTCATGTGTGTCATGACATTTTTGCAAATATCTTCAGTAGATTTAGACTCTTTGTAGTCTACAATAAATTGTGAACGGACTCATTTCAGAACAATTGACTTGTTCCCAATCAGGCCAGGTCATTTAGGGCATTCATAATGCTGATTTGTGCAGGTCGTGTCTACATATATTCTTGCATCTAAGAAAAGTCTCTTTGGGGATCAGTGGTGTTTCTAATACTCAGTACCCCTGGTGGGATTAGAAATGCCAGTTCATTTTTATTAAGGTCACTAGCCTTTATGTGAGAGAGCAACTCTGAGAATTGCTCCTTTCTACTGGTACATTTCCACACTTCGGTTTGTGTGCCCTGGACATGGGCATCTTCTCTTGTGATATACAGATGATTTCACTTGAATGAAAAAGAATGACATATTTCAGCAAAACTTCTGTGATGGAAGAAGGGAAGAGAATAGGAAGAACAAAGGAGAGATAAGAGAGCTTTCTGGAAGACTCATGTGGCTGACTTGAGCCTTAATGATCAGGTGTAGCTGGTGGTGACCCGGCCAAATTCGTCACTGAAGACGTTTGTCAAAGTGGAAGCCTGGCAGTATCATGACTCTAGAATGTACACGGAGAAAATAAATTTAGCAGAGGAGGAGAAGAATTTTGTGGGGAGTGAGAAGAAGTAAAGTTATAGCTAGAAATTAACACAGCAGATTACATGCTAATTTCAGTTATTCCCTAGTCCTTTCACTGGAGAAATAGCTGGGGATCCCACAAAGACCAGTGCATTCATGTTGCCTTTTTCTAATCCATAATGAGTAAAGCTACGCTGGAATTAGAGCCAGGGGAACAGATACCTCTTTTTACCCTGCCTCCATTTTTAACATTTCATTAACATTCAGGGGACAAAACCCTCTATGCTTTTAGGCAATTGCTTATATACAGAGAAGTAACTGCTTTAGGAATATCCAAGGAGCCAAATGTATAACTTCAAGTGTGCAATAGAGCTAGAATAATTTTCAGCAGCAAGTAGTCTTGTCTAAATAGCTTTTGAACTGGCTGCATTTGTCTTGAATACCTGATTGAGAATTGTTTATATATTCAGAAATAGTCTTAATAGTACCTGAGGGGAAGAGAGCTACATTTAGTTTTTCTCTCAAAAACTCCTACAAAGTCCATTAAAAATACAGAATAACTGTGAAACCACAAGTCAATTCACTGAAGAGTTTATGGAGAATTTGACACTGGGCTATTTTTAAACATAATCATTTTCTTTTCAAATAAAATGTGCAGCTCCTTTTCATATATTAATTTTACAAGCATGTTGCATAGCTGCTTTTAGGGAGTTAATTTTTTCTTCAACTCCCTTAATTTAGTCTAGGCATTGTTTCTTACCAGTGTCTATTATTTTCCAATTTTCTTCTCTATTATACTTAAGCTCTGAATTCTGTCCTAATACCTCTACAATTCTCTTTTTGTGTTGGCTGCCCACAAATTAAAACTCTGGTCTTAAAAACTGGGGTTTAACAAAAGATCTATTTGTCTCCTCCTAGTTCTTTCTCCTTTCATCACAGTGAGCTGACAAGGGTGTGTAGCCCACTGGTGTGATCCATCAATGATCGCTGGTGGGGTTTCTGTCTTCCCTTCCCTCAGCATTATCTAGAATATATGTTTGATTTGCCTTTTACTATACAGCAGACTACTACGTCTGACTTTCAGGAGGGTAGTCATTGTAGCCTCTCCTGGTCCTAGTTTTAAACATACACAGACCTCTTATTCCTCTATACTTGTATTCTTAATTTTAATTGTCCTAATAATGTTCCATGGAGCCTGTTATTGCTCAGGCCTCAAGGAGTGGTGATGCACAAATATAAAAAGAACAACAGATTCACCCACTACTGTGATTCATCTATTGAAATTGGAACATTTTACAGACTGCAAAATGCCAGCCACTGCAGTTGAGGGATAAGAAACCAGTCAGAGTCTCTGTGAAACCATCGTGATTGAAATGGGAAACATTTTTTGACTCGGAAAGCCACAGACATCTTTTTATTTTCCTGTCCTTTGCATCCTTCCAGTGATGCAAGCACTGGTATTGTTTTATCCCAGTGTGACTTTCCCATGTTCTTTCAGTCAGTGTGTACATCGTAGATGAAGAGGTAAGCAAAGAAATTGGGAGTACGGGACAGAGACTGTGTAAAGAGCAAAGTCTTTATAACAGCACAGTCAACATGAGAGACCTCAGAAACCCTCCTGCAGTTCCTTAAACAAATCGTCTGCTTTATTGACCTTTTGTCTTCTCAGATGCTTAGTGTTTCTCTTATCTACTCCATCTTCCATAGAAGATTGGTTAGTGTTGATTAATCTTATTTAGAGGTTTTGATAATCTGATTAAAATCAAAGGTAAACATTCATTTTATAAATCCATAGTACCTCAAATACTCTGCAATTCAGGTTATATAACAAGCAGTTGTAAGTTTACATTCCATTATACCAAAGAGTAAATACAGTTCTATCTTTCTGTAAAATACAGTTTGCAAACCTTGCTTTCTGTGTCAACAGATTGCCTGTTTTTAGGAAAGAAAACCATGACACTTTCCTGTTCCATTCTCCCACTCAATGCTGTAAAATGCAAATAAAATGATGGGTCTTTCAGGTATAAAAAGCCTTTGGCCAAACCCTCAAGTAAGACGAATCAGTGCATCCTCTTTGAAGCCAGTAGAGCTGCTCTGCTTTGTGTCAGCTAATGTTGTGATCCAGTAGATTAGTTGCTTTCTTTGGGGTTAAAGCTTCATGGAGTCTGGACTTTCTCTCCCTTTAAATAATTCACAAAAGAGTTGCAAACCCTTATTCTGAGTCTTTGCAGTTACCTGCACCGAAGCACCAGCTTTAGCTAGGGTTCAACTTCTTTGCCTCTTTCAGTTCATTCTTTTAAAAAGTGTAATTTACTCTGCAATACTTGTTTCACACTTGGTAGACCAGTAGGAATTTTTGATGTGTCCCCACACTATAATTAACAGTGCTTTTTTCCCTCTTCCACCAGAGAGTGCTTCCTAGGGACACGCAGACAATAAGTCTCATCTAAGGTTCAGCAAAAATATTTGAGTACATTCTGCCAAGAAACTAATATATCAAGATATTTTGAACATAAAAGCCATTCCAGGGAAAACTGATCCCACAATAGGACATAGAGCTATTTTTAAAATTGCTTCAGGCTTTGCAGCTGGGGTTTTATTTGGTTTTGGTGAGTTTTTTTATTATTCCTTGACATTTCAAAGATAAGTCCTGTGCATGGGCATTCTACAGAACAATTCTGTAAAAAGTCAACACTCCCAGACACTTTTTTACAGCATAGCTACATAGGTTTTATGCATGTCTGTCATTATTCCACAATAACAGAGCCACTAAGATCTGTCTTTATCTTTTGTTGATAAAATGCCAACATGAAGAACCTCAATTTGCAGAAGAAATATTACCGAGATTCAAAGGAGCAGAGACGTGAAAGCCTTGAAGTAGTGCTTGTGTACTGCAAAGTTCTATTCTAACTGCCCCTAAGTATTTTGCTTTGCCTAGATTCTGAAGTTGCATAAATGTGAAAATATTTACAAAGTTTCCAGAATTATCCTTGATTGAATTTAGCATCTAAACCATCCAGTCCTCCTTTATTTTTCTTGGCTTGTTTCTCATTTTCCATCGGGTGATCTCCAAGGTGGGTCAGTGTTACTAACTTCACCTTTTAGACTCTGCAACTGATTTCAGAGGACAAAATTATGTTATTTCTGCTCCTAAAGTCAGTATCTAAACTCACTTTGATTTCAATGGGAGCAGGACTTGCCCTGAGAAGGCTTCTTGAACAGGGATGGGATGAATCAGACACAGACTTGAGATTTGTATCCAGTGGTCTACTTTTCAGTCATTCACTTGAATCAGAAATCATAACGTCAAAAATCTACCTTGTGAATCATTTTCCCATCTAGGTACTTCTATGTCCTGCTGTTGCCATAACTTCTAAGTGCTTCCCAAGGCTTTAAAAATAGAAAGAACAAAATGCTCTCCCGGTTTCTTACCCCTCCTTTATTTTCCAAACCCTGTGATAAATAGCTTAGTTTAGAGAGGTTTACTTTGCCTTTCTCATTTGCTTCTTTGCATATGTGAAGAATTTGCAGAGGGAAAGATGCATTACAGAAATGGGTCCTGCAGAAGTGCTATTATTCTTCGCAGCGGTCAAGACCACATTCAGTATCCCCAGATCCCTCTCCTGGGAGGGCACTGTCTCTGCTGCTTTAACCTCTCCCACTGGTGACACAATCCTTGTGGGCAAATATTTTTGCCATACAGTCATGACAGAAGCTGAGCAGTGGTGCCTCTCTATTTGATGTATGCTGCAAATTGTCTATACTTGGCTTGCATGGCTTCTCCTATTTTGTCAGCTTTGTATTGGCTTTAAGTCCTGAAGGAAGAGCAGCTCTAGGAGAGTTAAAGGCAGGAACTTCTGGTAAACCAACAGCCTGCTAACAGCCCTGTAGCACTGTTGAACGAGAAAGTGCTTGAGCAGTTTCACTGTGTGTCTGCTTTTCTTAAAAGCTTCTGAGAAGCAGGAAGAAAACCCCACGAGTTTCAATAGTGGCAAAAGGGGCCACTATGTGTTTGAAATGCATTGTTTGAAGACAACGGATTTTCAGCAATGTTGGTACCCTGCCATCATTTGATGGCAATCAGTATGCAGTATTTGGGAAAAGGTGACCTGCAACTCTTTCTATTTGTCTTTCCATTTGTCTTTTCTTCTTTCTATTTACTCCACTTGCTTCCACATGGAGGTCATATATATGAGAAAGTAGGAATGGCACGTCTCCAGTGCAGGACTGTTAAATACTCTCTGCATTGATGTGAATCCTCTCCTACCATTTGGAGAGTTTCTGTTTGGTACTCAGATGTTCTCTAGTCTTTTGTATTGAAGGAAAATAGGGTTGTAGCTTTCAGTGCTATTCTTATGAATCCATGAGGCTTCATGAAACTGCCTTCAAAAGCAGTTTCTAATGTACATATTCAGACTTGTTGGATATAAAGCGTTGAAAATATTTATACTGCTTCTTGTTGTTAATGGTTTTAGGGTCAAATAAGATGTGTTCCTACCAGCAGGACCTTTATTTTGCAATCTAATTACAATTTCTTCTTGGTGTTAAAGGCTTGATTTTCAAATTAGGCTGATTGACTGTTTCATTTTCTAAAGCAACAAGAAAGCAAGGGAAATCCATCTGAAAAGCTGATGGCCATAATTGCTGTTATAAAGACCAAGCTTAGTGCTTCTTCTGTGTTAATGATCTTGCCTACTGTGTGACTTCATTGCAAGTTGCAAATGGGTGAAATTATAGATTATTCACCCAAACAGAACCATATCTAGGAATGTATTTCCATGTGCTGTTTAAAAAACAGGCCAGACTGTATGTTTGTGGCAAACTAACAGAAAGGCACTCCTGAGTCTTCATTTTAATCTTCAGGGCAAAGTGGACTTGAGGGTGCTCTTATCTAGGAAGTCTTTTGAAAGGAGAACACATCTGGAAAAAACGGCCTCTCTTTCTTTCCTCCCCCTCACACACATCTGTTTTGTTCATGTCCAGGAAATGTTTTCAGTAGCAAAAATGATTTTTGTTTGAAAAAGAAAAATCATCC
Organism: Scolopax mira; assembly: GCA_004320125.1. Taxonomy (NCBI): domain Eukaryota; kingdom Metazoa; phylum Chordata; class Aves; order Charadriiformes; family Scolopacidae; genus Scolopax; species Scolopax mira. The sequence goes on from BJBW01006209.1 coordinate 130,440, forward strand.
AGGAGTTTGTAGTTCATTTCCAAGCTTCAACTGGGAAGGACAAAAGTTTATTCACTAATAAAAGATATCTCTAGTCCCTAATCAATTCAAGTCTGATTTTTTTATTAGCAGTTCAGAGGAGCGGTAGCAAGAGTTACACAACTGCTGCCCTGGGGGAGTTAAATTTTGCTTTTGGCATCTCCTGTGTTAAGTGGAGAAGAGTGATTTGGGGCTAGAAGAATGATATATATCTGCGGGAGGGAAGGAGCAGCGGGGGTGGGGGGAGCACTTTAAATGAATTCTTTAATGGGAGCCCTTTCCAGAAGGCATCCATGGTATTCCTCTGCAAAAGGAAGAATAAGTACTCAGCACCATATATGGTGACACTTTTATGTTTTTTAATATAAACATGTACAGGCTGGGTTTTGTAGATGGGTTTTGCTGATTGGTTGGGCCAGGGGGGAGGGAAGGAAATGAGACCCTGCTTTTAATGTCTTAACATTAGAAAACTTAAGAGCTTGGGTTTGAATAAATAAACAGTAGGCAGAGTTGGAAAGATTTTCAACTTTGCAAAAGAGCCCCTTCCTCTGCCTTGATTTTCCAGCTTTTGTATTTGTTTTCCTTTAGCTTGTTTGTTTGCAGCTGTTTCATTCTGTAAATTGCTTTGATTTTTATTCAGGGAGTATGTTGTTCCCAGTGTAGACAGCAACAGATCAGTAAAAGCTATTGGAGATAGCTTGGCTCCAAACATAAGGGGACTAAATCCAGTCAGTCAGCCATCACAGTGCCAGGCATAGGGAAGGAGGATGACACACTGGGTTTGCGTGCAACACACAATCACTTAGATCAGGCAAGTTACAGCTTTGGAGGGAGAAACCTCTGCTTTTCTGATTTCACTTAAATATTTCAGGAACCAAGTTGGAGAATGCAGCTGCCAGGTGTCTCTGATGCTGCGTGAGAGTTCAGCTTCCAGAGCAGAAATGCTCAGAGAGTGAGTATTTTTCCCAGGGACTTGCATGGGTGGGTTCTATTTTTTGCTCTGTTAATTCCCTGCCCTTACAGACCCAGGCTGGCTGCTGTTCAACCTAATCCCCAAATGTGACCCAACAAATTGTTTTCATCATACAGTCTAAGCACATTGTACCAAGCCAGAGTAGAGAAGATCTTTTTTGTTTGTGCCCTTATATGGCTCCTGAAGTCATCATTGATGCAATAAACTAATGGAGTGTGCTCCTCTAATCAACCTCCCCTTCTATAAACACATTTTGTTCCTGCTCTGAGATTGTTCCCTGACATTTTTAAACCAGCCCCTTTCCTGACTCTCTCTTTCTTTTCATTTTCGGATCATAGTGGGAGGGAATCAGCCAGCCCCAGAGAGCGAAGAGATGGTGGAGATCATGGTAAACTAACATTTGGTAGAACAAGTGGCTTCAGAAAGAATAGCAGTGAAACCAGAGCAGCTGAGGAAGAGCAGGAAGACGTCCGAGGTGTGCTGAAGAGGCGAGTGGAAACTCGGGAACACACAGAGGAGAGCCTGAGGCAGCAGGAAGCTGAGCAACTTGATTTCCGTGACATTTTAGGCAAGAAAGTCAGCACCAAAAGTTTTTCTGAGGAGGAACTGAAAGAAATCCCAGCCGAGCAAATGGACTTCCGAGCAAACCTGCAGCGGCAGGTCAAACCCAAGACCTTGTCAGAGGAGGAAAGGAAAGTTCATGCTCCTCAGCAGGTGGACTTCCGCTCTGTGCTGGCCAAGAAGGGCACCCCAAAAACCCCATTACCAGAGAAGGCACCACCTCCTAAACCAGCTATTACAGATTTCAGATCTGTGCTGGGTTCAAAGAAAAAGCCACCTGCAGAGAATGGCAGTGCCAGCACCCCAGCACCAAATACGCGCACCAATTCTGAAGCCCAGAATGCGACCCCCAATTCTCAAGCCCCTGTTGCTAAACCAGCAGTGAAAAAAGAAGAGAAGAATGACAGAAACTGTGAACATGGGTGCGCAGTTGTGGATGGTGGAATAATTGGGAAAAAAGCTGAAAACAAACCAGCAGCAAGCAAACCACCAGCAAGCAAAGGAACAGCACCCTCCTTTACAGAGAAGCTTCAGGATGCTCAAGTAGTAGATGGTGAAAAATTGGTCTTACAATGTCGGATTTCCTCTGATCCCCCTGCAGCTGTCACCTGGACCCTAGACAGCAAAGCCATCAAATCATCAAAGTCCATTGTCATCTCCCAAGAAGGTAAATTAATTGAATTACAAGCCAGCTGGATGGCACACTGCTATATCTGGCTCTTGATTAATAATACTTAGTTCATTAAAGGTACTGCAATACTTTATTTAAGTCCTGTGCCAGTAACTGTTTCCAGATGCAACTTTCTTGCTATTTCAGTGGAGTACTCAAGGAACAGTATTGTTTGACATTTCTTGCAAAGTCTCATTTAACAGCCTGCAGATGTAATTTTTATAAAGTTGAACTTCTTGCATTTTTAAATGCTGTTTACATTGCTAGCGCTGCTTAAGGAGCTGATACATGACGTTTATTTAAGCTGAACTTCAAGGATTTAGAACATTGAAACCAGAATAATATTATTGCTGGTTTACAAATTCTAATTGAATTCTTCTGTATGTTTAATATTTCAGGCTTTTTATTGCAATAAGAAACACAGAAGCAAAGAGGAGTTGTGTTATAGAAAGAAATTACTACAACTTCAAGTTATATAGTTAAGATCAGAGTGGAAAATTGATTCCCAGTGTATTTAATGCCCCACCACAGATGCTGTTGCCTTAAAAGACACTGAAATATTTGAACCCCACTGGCCTGATGACTTTTAACTAATTTCAAAGCAGTACAGAGTTTGGTAAAAGTCCTCAGAGAGAACACTTACTGTTATCAAATTGAATGATTGCTTTATATTCCACACTCTGGATAATCAAAACCTTCTAGACTGATTTTGTATGAAGGTTAATATTATATCTAGACAAAATATAATTTCCTTGGGACAAAAATAGAGATGATAACTAATAATAATAATAATAAAAAAACCAAAACCAACTTCTTTTGGTTTAAAAAAAATTTTGTTTCATAAAACACTGATGGAATTATATTAAGAATGATGCTATGATGCTGTCCTTCACCTTGTAGTAAAAAAGTTCATGTTCACAGTAAGAACTATAGCTTGACACAGGGGTCTGCACTCTTGATTGTGTATCTTTCTTCATTTAATCCAGGCTATTTTCAGTGTTATTAAATGAGAACTAAATTAATATACACACTGGTTCACCACGAGTGAATCCTTATGTGGTGTTCCAAGCACTGAAATGTGAGGATTCCTGTAAAGTGTATGTAGTCAGAAACAACGTTGCCTTCAGGTAGAGTGGGGAAATGAAGGTACCTGAGTACTACATTAAGGGAATACAAAAGTAGATGGAGAGAGGGAAGTGGTAGCAGGTGCATTGTGTCTGGCATGTGTCTGAAGTAGCATGATTGTATTTATTAGTATATCATAATTTTCACCAGAGGGAACTGTATAGAATAGTGGTAACTGTCATGTACATGAGAAAAAGTTCACTGGTAGAAGTACCATCCTTGCAAAAAGCACTGACAGGATCAGGAAGGTGGGAGCCTGCAATTTAATCAGTGTCCTTCTAATTGTAAGGTACTGATCCGTACCTTACCAGGGTAAGGTAATCTTCCTTACCCTGGAAGCAAGATTTCAAGGGTTTTCTTGGTGTTACTTAGGGTGAGAAGAAATTACACATCTCAAAGTTTCATATCTCCTATTAAAGTGCATCAGAGGGACAGCATCTCTGTATCAAAGCTTCTGAGCTACGGTGGAACTTCCTCAAGTCACAGAGTTTTAGTGTTGTGGTGCTGCAGAAAGCTGTTTTCTTGACTGAAATAATCTGAGTAATTGACTGTTACAATTCCTCAACTCATGTTCACTTTTTAAAATTGTACTGTGGAGCTGAAAATCCAGTGTTGTTATGTTTACAGTGAAGTGATCCTCACGTACAAAAATGCTTTACCACCTGCCTGGATGGTGGAGGGCACGTGACGTAGCCCATGTAGTTTGGGTTAGGTGACACTCATGGTCATAACAATCCAGACCTGGCATTTTGTCAGGATGTCACACTTTAGGAGTGCTTTACATTAAGGTAAAGATCAAAGGTCGCCACTGGATAAAGAGTTCGCTGTTTCAGGACAGCTTAATGCAGGGAGAGAAAGAACAGTCCTTATTTTTGAGTTATACCTGAATTATCACACTAGTATCATGCTTAGATGGTCAGTATTATCGGTACTTCAAAGTTAAGCTTTCTTTTGCACATATTTGCAGAGGATCTGAAAAGAAATATTACACGGGGAAGTAAATGCTACAGTTTTCTCCTTTAATGGAAAAAAATGGAATGAGGACTAGAACTTTTTTTTTTTTTTTAAACCTTATTACATTCCCTCTAGTACACTGAGGGGATGCATTGCATGATGGTCGATTTAGGTTTTTTCCTGACAGTACCTGCTAGCTTTGGCACTCAGGGAACAATACATTGCTACTCTCCCACTGTGAGGTGCTTTCATGCCAACTGTTAAGTAATTAATTAGGTATGCATGATATTTACTTAAAGTAAGTTCCACTTTTCTTAGAGATTGATTTTTCTCTTTTTGCCTAATTAGGAGCACATGAATAGTTGAAGGAAGCAAGGAAGGAGAAGGAGTAATTAGGGTTAGTCAGACTAGAACTGAGAAATAACAAATTCAGCATGAATATCGGGCAATACTGTTCAGTAGAAAAACTGTATGGGTTAGTCTCACAGAAAGTGTTTGGAGCAGCTTAGAGAGTAACAATAAAAACTGAATGCAGTACTCAGCAGCCCAATGTCAAAATCACAGATTCCATCTTTGCACCAAATGCTGAAAAGGCAGCATTGTCACACCTGCAGGTGTCCTGCCCTTCAGCAGCGGTGCCTTTGGCCAACCTCGGAGCCACATTTAATGGGCTCTGGAGATAATCCCCTAGAGTCACCCTCAGCTGTAAGAAGGTTGAGTCAGTGGGGAAGGAGAGGAATTCAGAGCAAACGGACCTAGCTCACATTAATGGGCTTAGATCTTACAAAGCCATATATGATTTCTTCAGTATGACCTTGCTCCTGTTGTGTTCTGAAACTAAATCCACTTTGGAAGTGGATGGACTGGGTCCTTTCTTAGCTATTTCACCAACTGGTTTTGTGCTGCTGTGACGTTTAGTGGTGACCACTGGTTCTCATGCATGGAAAATTTTCCAGAGGTACATCACAGAAAAATAACTTACTTGTTCTCAGTGAGCGGGATACTAGAAAATCCTCTATCCAGTGAGACATGTCTGTTTCTTATCATACTACAAGTCATCTAGTTAGCATGGGCCATCGACCCACAAACTGTTATATAAAAATATAAGTAACACATGAACCTGCAATTTTGCCATTAGCGTGTAAGAGAAGGGGGGATCTTTAGCCCCACTTCTGTGCCATCGGAGAAATCTGAATTCAAACACCAGAATCAGAATGATCAGTGATTGGTAAGAACTTTGGCAAATGAAAAATTAAATCATGCTCAAAAAAAAGACTTTCATCTTCAGTCATATTGATCCAGTATTTGGGCTGTTTTCTAGTAGTAAATCTAGGGCTCGCAATGTATCTGTTATTCCAGGGTTAAGTTTACGTTAGCGATTAGAAGTCAGAATCTGGGCAGCATTATATTGAATGTCACAATCACAACATATCTAAGATCAAAGTAATTTTTTCCATTCTACATTTCAACTATTAATACTGGTTTGTTTCCCTTTGAAATCATGAACCAGTACTTGTTTGTCCATTCTTTTAATAATTCTCCAGATAGTATTCTGCCAGTTGATTGGCCTGAGTGATTTGTTGCATAAAGTAATGTTTTATGACAAAATGAGCTTTTGCTCCGTTTTTCTTTTACAAACATGTCTGACCCAGTAGGAGTTTATTAATGGTTTGATTTTATATTTTTCTTCTTTTTAACACTTGTCAGAGTGTGGTTAGCTTCATTCCTGGCATCGATACTAATGTGTTTTTTGCCTGTGAGATCTCAAAATAAATAGCTGGAACAAACAAACAAACAAAAGAGGGTACTCATAATTAGAGCATCATGCATTTATACGGGCAGGTTAGATGGTGTGTAGTTAAAAAGGAGTTGATTTTAATGTGAGAGTTCTTTGTTTGAAGCTACAGAGGGGGGGGTTGTTTGGAAAAAAGGTTTTAAGAAGGCTTCAGCCTTCAGACATTCCAGTGGAGTTAGACATATAAGGACTGAGCAGAACAAGCTTGCTCACACGGTGGACTCTTTAGAGCAGGAACTATTTTGTTTTACATTTGTATAGTACTTGGCAGAGCAGTGCCCTGTGCTGGTGTCCTGCTATATGACTCACTCTTGGACAGAAAATCCAGCTAGAAAATTTTTGCATTGTTACAAAAGTCATTCTAGAAGATGCCAATGAAAGGGTTTTGGAAGCTGGAATCCTTTACTAGACTGGAGAATTGGGGTGCATGCTGAATAGAAGTCAAAACTCGCAAATTTGCCATTTTTAAAATCAGCTTGCTCTGCTTTTTTGGCTAGATTTAGTATCATGTGACTATATAGATTGAAAAGGAACTACTTAACATAGGTTCATGTAGCAGTGACGGTGGAGCTTAGAAAATGCCCAGAGTTTGTCTTGCTTTGTGTAAGCACTTCTTTTTTCCTAAGTGTCTTGGCAGCAGAAAGAGTTGGTAATCTTGTTAGCAATAGTGTCTTAACAACTTTCTTGTGACTTGGCTCCTAAGTCTTCCTATCACTTGTGCAAGTTCATGTCTGTCAGTCTAATGCAGATCTGACATGACTTTTTGATTTCTTTTTCATTAACTTTCAGCAAGAGTTCAGTGTCTAATTAACAGAACTCTACGTGCTGCTGAAAGTAGATGGATTCTTCAGCTTAAAAAACGCTTCTTCAGAAAGTTTAAGGGAGTCATCTGGGGAGATGGTGTGAGCATCAGATCTGACACAATCCGTATTTGTCACATGCCACACAATTTCCCCCTGTACTGCCATTTTTGTATGAATCTTCCTTCTTACAGAAATGCATGCAGGTTTAAATATAGCAAAATAAAGACATTTGCTATAATCATTGGTAATATATTGCAATATCTAATTAGTCTTATTAGATTTTTAGTCTTATAAGTGTTTTAAGTCAAGAAACAAAGCAATGTCTTGTCTCTAATTTCAACTTTTCTTCCATATACTTGTTTCCTTTCTCTGCTAAGCTAAAGAGCCCATTTGTACTTGGCAGAATGGCTTTGACTCTGTAATCAAGATACCCCCCTATCTCTCTTTTTTTCAAAAGTTAGAGTCAAGCTTTTAATAACTTTCTCTCCATAATGCCCTTTATGAACCCTTGGAGTCTCAGGGTTGTATTGTTTTGTGTTTCTATTTAATATCTCACCTTCAGTTGCTGGGGTTTTTTTTGATTTATTATCCTATATAGAAAATCACAGAATCACAGAATGTTATGGTCTTGGAAGGGACCTCTGGAAATCATCTAGTCCAATCCCCCTGCTAAAGCAGGTCCACCTAGAGCAGGTTGCACAGGAATGTACTAGGTGGGTTTTGAATGTCTGCAGAGATGGAGACTCCACCACCTCTCTGGGTAGCCTGTTCCAGTGCTCTGCCACCCTCAAAGTGAAAAAGTTCCTCCTCATGTTTACATGGCACTTCTTATGTTCAAGTTTGTGTCCTTTACTCCTTGTCCTGTCAGTGGTCACTACTGAAAAAAGACTGTCCCCGTCCTCATGACACCCAACTTTTTAAGTATTTGTAGGCATTGATCAGATTCCCCCCTCAGCCTCCTCTTCTCCAGACTAAAAAGACCCAAGTCCTCATGAGAAAGATGCTCCAGGCCCCTAATCATCTTTGTAGCCCTCTGCTCTCCAGCAGTTCTCCGTGTTTTTTGAACTGGACACAGTACTCCAGATGTGGCCTCACCAGTGCAGAGTTAAGGGGAAGATAACCTCCCTGGACCTGCTGGTCACATTCTTCCTGATGTACCCCAGGATGTCATTGGCCTTCTTAGCCACAAGGGCAGAGTGCTGACAATACAGACATCAGAACCATCTGTCACTATCATTAGCTTGCTGTACCTGGACGCTTGTCATTTCACTATCTTAAGCCCCATGTTCTTTGAGTGGACTCAGTTTAACAAGAAAATGAGATTCATTTTGAGGACTAGACTATTATCTGTCTCTTTCTCTCTTTTCCCTTTCCAACATTCTTTCTATTATCTGTATGTTTATTAACATTAATTCAGGAATACTTCTACATCACAGATTAAAATATTGAATTACTTTAGTTATAGTCTAGTCACAAAGGAAATCCACCAGAAACATACCAAGTGATGATTTCCTATTGCCAGCTCCTTCATGAAGTCTTTATTTTGGCAGCTCTAACGCCTCCCACCATGACTGTCATTAATATAGTAACATTACAAATTGAATAGCGTGAGATAACACAAATATTTCAGTAAAGACTAAGAAAATTACCTTTGCACATATATTTGTCTGTTAAATGTATAATCTCATGAATAACAAAAATAGGTTTCTTACATTGTTTTCCTTAAAACTATATGAATTACCAATAACCGAATTCAACAGTTTTTCTTCTCTGAAACGCATGTAAGTTTTTTCACTCACAATGTCTGTTGGCATTGTAACTGTAGTCAATATTTTCTAGGTCAACCCACTTATCATTTTTAAACATGAATGTGACACTAGCACATATTTGCACTTTCCCAGACAATTTGTGATTCATTAGAAAATTAACACCAGTGGGCCAACAAGTTCCTTAATAAATGTTTTATGGCTCCTAGGCACACTTTCTCATGCCCTACTATTTATTAATATTGCCTAATTACTCCATAGTAGTTCTTTATCCCATGGGGTACAAATGAGAAAGACATAAACTTCAGTCTGCATCACAGATAGGAGTCAGGAGGTTGCCCAGCTAGATGCCAGTGTGGGGAATTAGACTCAAGAGCTGGTTTTTTATTGGTTTGTGTATTTGTTTTATATCTGAAGTTGACTTTCTGTGGAGTTTCATGGAAAGAATGCAGAAGCCTAGAGATATTTTAAACTGGCTTGCACTATTTTTGAATGTCAGAAAATGCTTTAATAGCTCAAAATGGAAGGGAAGGTCTTTGTATCTAAACCAGAGCTTCCAGTAAACTGTTAGCTTCTGCGGCTGGTAAGGTCTTTCCTAGAGCTGCACCAGTCCCAATGTCTAAGAGGAAGATCCCAGAATTCATGTTTACTTCAGTCCTGCTCCTTGTGACAGTATTTTAAAGACTGTCCATGGGCTCATTCCTAAAAAATATAAAAAGTAGAGTGATTGGAGGACAAAATTGATAGCAAATTCTTTTAGTTGACTGGGATTTATGAAGTGCCAGGATTCAGAATATCCAACTGGAGTAACCAGTCTGGGCTTTCTTGCGGTTTTGAGAGAATACGCTCGTTTCAGGTCGTGAAGGCCTTTCGCAGAGGAAATACCAAATACTTTGTTGAAATACTTTTGGCCTTCTAGCCCCAGGAATTGACTGTAGCTCTGGATCATAGAATATAGGCCTATTAGGGAGTTTCCTGTCCTTATGAAATCTCATCAAGTTTTGCCTATTAAGTTGTGAGGTTTTTTCTGATTTTCCAAGAAAATGAGGTTTCTACAACCGTGTGCTCTCTCAGCTTTCCCTTCCACTCCTGACTCAGGCTGCCTCGTACTTTTTGAACCATTGGCCAATTTCACACTCAGTCCTGGTAGTCCACAGTTTCATGAAAACTAGTGGCTAAATAAGGAAAATAACCCAAACTATGTTATTTCTCCTTCACTGAGGGCAGAATACCACTATTGCACCTGTTGGTAGCAACAAGCCCAGCGATCCACATGTAATTTCTATGTGCTGTTTTAGTGTAGTTGCTGGGGAGTATGAAGTGGGAGGAAATAGGATACTGATTATTGCTGCAGGGGGTTGGAAGTCAGGTGAAAAAGGATGCAGCTCTTGAGAAAACATAATTCCTTCATCTTCCTTCTCACAAAATAACTTCATTAAAATTCAACACATATAAATATTCTTTTGGAATGAGTTAGACTGACATTATTGCACAAGGACTCTTCATCCAGTTGAATAAGCCAAATGCAGCTTTGATCAGCCCCCTGCCATGCAGTCTGGTTAGGGCTAGAATCTAAAAACAAAACTAACAGAGCACTGAATGCACATGGCAAGTTGAGGTTTGTCATGAGAAAACCCTAGGATTTGCTTCTTGATTTTTGTCTAGGTATGGGGAATGACTTATTGTTAGGGTGGTATGTTTTTGTTTCTATGTTGCTGCATAAGGAAGGGTTTTCTCATAAGGTGCTAACTTACATTGCTCCAGTGTCCTGTATGAGCAGCACTCCAGAGTATGAGTGGTGAGGAATGTCCCTTTGTCACTTTAGTCTTCAATGGGCTGGTTAGGATGCTGGTGAGGAAGGGCTTTAGAGCAGGTAGAAAACTTGAGCAAAACTCAAGTAAATGATGTTTTATTCCAGTCCCTTAATGATCCAGTTATCCTTACAAGGCAGACTCCTTCCCTGCAGTAAGGTGACCAGAAATCTCCTTCATATATATGTCTTTGTTCCATATTTTGTTCTTTTGCAATAGCAATATTCTTTGCAATAGTTTTAGGTTCTAATGTGTTTGTGACCTTTTCTAATCATGTTATCTAGAATTTTACAAATTCTTAGACTGGAAGTTATCTTTGGCTTGCTCTCCAGTTGTCTCTTTAAACATCAGAGACACGTGAATTTATATTTGCAAGATGCCTGCAAGAATACTTTTTTAGTGTCCCTCCTCCACTTGGAATGGAACTGCAGCTCGTGACATTTTTGGCTCAGACTGACTCATGGAGATGAGTTGCCTCAAGGAAGGCACGTGGCTTTTCTTTTCACCCTGTGGTTGGCCAAGCACAGCACATGTGAGTGAGGGGTCAGCTCTCTTCTGAGATGGTTTTCAGATTGTTACTCAGGGGGAATTTTGTCATTATTTAGAACTTCTTGATTTTGTGGAAGATGAGGAGGAGGAAAAAAATCATTTTCTTCCACCCTTGTGTATGTCCGGCAAACCAAATTTGCTTAGAACCATTTGAATTTGATTTGTCTTGACTAATAGCATCCAGTTTTACAATGAGGGAAAATCTGAATGCCAAAAGCATAATTGCTGTGGCAAAACTGAGGTCTGGTCTCCAAGGGGAGCCAGTAAAAGCCAGTTCTTATTTCAAGGACCAGTGTCATCTGTGCCTGTGCCATGTTCCACATCACAAAGGGTATATTTGGTGGAGAGCCTGGGATCAGGCACTCTGGAAGACAGAAGGCAGCCTCCAGTTAACATAGAGACAAAGGTGGCAAATAGCAAGAGTAGTTGGGAAATTTCCTTACATCTCGGGATGCAGGAGAAATGTCTAAAAAATATCAACTGTCCAATATTGCCATTAAATAGGAGAGACTGAGAAAGGTAAACGGAGGAAGGGGGAACCCCTGTACTTCCATCTGGTGGGACCCCACCTGGAGTACTGCATCCAGCTCTGGAGTCCTCAGCACAGGAAGGACATGGACCTGTTGGAGTAGGTCCAGAGGAGGGACATAAAGATGATCAGAGGGCTGGAGCACCTCCCCTATGAAGACAGGCTGAGAGAATGTGGTTGTTCAGCCTGGAGAAGAGAACACTCCTGGGAGACCTTATAGCAATCTTCCAGTATCTAAAGGGGGCATATAGGAGAGATGGGGAGGGTCTCTTTATCAGGGAGTGTAGCGATAAGATGAGGGCTAGAGGTTTTAAACTGAGAGAGGGGAGATTTCGATTAGATATGAGGAAGAAATTCTTTAGTGTGAGGGTGGTGAGGTGATGGAACAGGTTACCCAAAGTTGTGGATGACCCGTTCCTTGAAGTGTTCAAGGCCAGGCTGGATGAGCTTTGAGCAACCTGGTCTAGTGTGAGTTGTCCCTGCCCATGGCAGGGGGATTGGAACTCGATGATCTTTAAGGTCCCTTCCAACCCAAACCATTCATTGATTCCATGATTCTATTACTATGTAATATGTGGAGGCATTCTGGACAAGCTAACAGCATTGGGTGGGAGTGCACAGTGTCTCAGGCTGTGTTTAGGGGAGAGGCCAAGCTTTCCAGTGAGGGAGGAGAGAGTAAGCACACACTTCATCCCCACTTAATAAGGGACATTTGGAAGAGGAAAGTCTGGAGTGTTTTAATTGGGATTCTCCTCAGGGAGCAAAGGACTTTGTTGTTCCAAGCAAAGCAAGTGAACATAAGGGATTACGTAAACCACAGTTCTCCTTCCTCATCTCCCCCCAACTACTGGGAACAGCTTCTGGTTTGGTTCACAGAGTTTTATTTTTTAAGAGGAAATATATTTCCCTTGGGTCATACCAAGCTTCCCTTGGTAATTAGAGCGCTTATGTCGCATCCTGTTTCTGCAAACCTAATGAAGTCAAATTTGCTCTTGTGTTTGAAAAGAAATGGATTTGTTGCAATGACAAATTCAATTGCCATTGATATACTAGACTTTCTAACAGATGTTTTATAGTATCAGACACTTGTTCTCTGAGTAACTGAAGCAAAGAGAAAATAGGTCTTGGTGTCATTTTTAAACTTGGGCACTAAGCTGAAGTTCTACTTTCACAGATGGTCATGGGAGCGCTAGAGATAAGACTGAATCAAAATATTGCAGATGACCAGTTTACAGAAGCCCTCTTACTAATAATTCTACAATACTAGCACTTTTGGAAAAAGATCAGTGTAATGAGGACTTCTTATCCCTGCTATAAGACAAAGAACAGCAGGAGAGATTCTGCTCTGGATCTTCTTTGCCCTCATCCATTTACCACTTCAGGGCTGCAGAGACATCTTTAAGTATCCTAGGGGACAGCAATGAGATCTAATTTATCCAACAATGTGGGTTTATTTTATTTAGCATTAATAAGGTTCCGATTCCAGTGTTGAATTTTTAAGGACAAAACATCTTCTTCTAGCAGTAAAAAATTGAATCATTTGATGGATTCTGTTCCTTAGTAGCACTAAGGTTTTTGTGAACTGCAACACAGCATCCATTTGGTCTCTCCTTCCTTTCTATTAGGGACACTGTGTTCACTTACCATTGAGAAGGCCATGCCTGAAGATGGTGGAGAATACAAATGCATAGCTGAGAACGCAACAGGAAAAGCTGAATGTGCTTGCAAAGTGCTGGTAGAAGGTAAGTACATTGCTGGATATGGGAAAACCCTGCCTTAGAACTTTTTCCTTTTCCCTTTTATTTCCCAATACCAACCTTTATGAAACACATACACCAAAAAGAACAATGCCCTCTTCCCTCCTGTACTTTTTGGTCAATACATAATATTAGGAGCATGAGCAGAGAGACAGTATGGAACCAAGGGCTCTGGCTGCTTTGTGGAATAATCTGTGTTCTTCTGATGTCCACTGTATTTCTACAAGGATTTAGAGCAATAAGTTGAATGCATCAAGGTTTGCTTCTGAGCTGTATGCTTTCTTTAAGAGCACATAAGAATTCATTGTGTGAGCCAGATTCGTTCCTCTGCCTCAGGACTATGTATGGCATTTTTGTCAGCCTAGAACTTATCAATTCTTTGCATTCAATGACATCTGGTCATTTGGTTTTTTTCTAGTGGAGGTGAGTAAAAATAAACAAATTAAAAGCTCAACCACCCTTTCATGCTGTAGTCTTAGAACATGGACAATTTGCTGACTGAAGTACCCATTTTCAGCCTCAGTTATACTCATGACAATGCAGTGTTGCCAAGTAGTCTTGGCCTCGGGCAAATATTTTGTCATGAGGTTGAAAACACAGACTTTTAAAACTGCCATGGACTTTAAGTCACCTAAGAGACTTTCAGTAACCCAGTGTGCTTCTTATCAGCTTACCAGAAGGTGAGCTCATCCTTGAAAATTGTGATTCTTTCCATTGTAACTAAAAATAGCACAAAATTAAACAAGCCCAATAACATAGATCTTTGGTACTAAGCCTTCACAACTGTGTTGCATATGTGGTATTTGGAGCAGGAGGTCTAGAAAATAAAACTATTATTTGTTTCCCTACTGTATTATTTGTTTTTTCTAATGCAGCATGGCACAAGATAAGAACATGATCCTGTAATTCTGTCAGTAAGGGTCAGTCTTCACGTAGATGGAAAAGGAATTAATTATACATACAATTACAATGTGTTCTGTAATGGCATCTTCAATGATACTATGGTCACAACATAGTCTGGCTTAGATATTTGATAAGCTATTGTTTATATTTCTGTAAATTAAAGTAAGACATTTTACTAGCACTGAAGTTCAAAGAAGATTATCGAGAAGAGGCTTTCAGCAAAATCTAGTGCCCTGTAACACCTTAACTACCACAGATGCAGAGGGTTAAAGGATCAGATCAAGTGCTTGGCACACAGTAGTTTTCCTGAGCTGCCCTACGATCTTGTTAAATGTCTCAGTCACCTTTGTGGGTTTTTTTGCTTTGACTTTGTCTTCTGATCTCCTTCAACCAGTTGCTTTTCTTCCTGAAGCCTCCCTTAGCATATTTCCTACTTCCAATGTTCTGTGGCCAATGCATGTTCCAGGAGGCAGACTTTGGCTTGCAAAGTCTTAATCCTGGGAGGCTGTCAGTTCATGACATCTCTGTTGCATGATGACATGAATGGTGTTATATCAGCTGTCTGGCTTACCCTGGCAGTGTTAGGTGTCTCCATGGTGTTAGGACCTATCTGCTCATGTAATATTGGACACCAGAATGATCTTGATACTGGCTGCCTCATCTGTCTTTTCCATTCCTTACTGGTGTGCTGCTCTGGATGGCTGAGAAGAGGGTTTTAATGAATGGCACTACAACAAACTCCATCTATTTAGGAGAGATGCCATTTGATATCCCATGTGTGTGACTGGCAGAGGAGATGACTGTTATTTTTAAGTTAGAATTGGGATCTAAAGCAACACTTAAAACTGCTCCCTTCTACTTGATCTGCTGTCAGGATCCCAGATAGTGATTTTTAGACTCAACAAGTAGCCATTAAGGTATTTATATTCCTTTTGGCCCCACGGACTCAAGTCAGATTGGAGGAATATTGTGTTTCAGTTGTCAAATTAGCTCTGGGACAAATCTGTAGAAACTGAGTGTCTGAATTCAGATCTAGCACAGTCTCATACATTGAATTGTTTGATGGGAAATTCTGTCATCAAACATTAATCCTGTGGTGTCTGTTCTGCCATTTTTCTTTAGGAATGAACCAATGTCTAGTAATATTTTCTTGGAAAGATTTAAACGCACAGAGGAAATGCTACTTTTCAAAATGTGTTCATCTATATAGAACATATAGACTATGGAATAGAATAATGTCATGGCAAGAGATTCTTTTGGATGAATGCTTCAAATATGCCTTTGTTTCCCTCTTCCATGCACTGCCTAAAGTAGCTTTGTACTCATTGTACTTCGTTCTATTCAGTTAAAATAGATGTATCAGCTTAGTTGATGGCTCTTGTCTAGTTGCTTTCTTGAGCTTTCAGTACAGCTGCTTTCAGAGAGGGCTTCTCCCTCTCTGCTCCCTCTTCCTTTTAGAATGCACCATTCTCCAGCAAATACAAAAGGACAGCAATTTCCTCTAATTTTGCAGAAAGATCCAAACCAAACTAATCTTAATAGGAGGCTTTTATGTTATTGATTTTTAAATAGGATTTATATATGTATTATTTATTTTGGTTGCAGATGCCTCATCCACAAAGACCTCAAAGCCTACTGATAAGAAGACCAAGAAGCCTAAGACCACACTTCCCCCTGTGCTGCCAACAGAGAGTAAGTGACAGTGATTTTGATTAGTACCTTTTCATTGGAAACAAAAGAATGCTCTGGGATTCTGTGGTCATTCCCTTCTGTTTGCAGGCATAGTATCAGAGGCTTGTGCCATTTCTTTAACCCTTGCACATAAGTCATGTGAAATGAGATTTTGCCTTGTGGGGATTAGAATAAGTGCTGAAATTGTGAGTTCAGACTCAGACCACTCTGTTCTCTGTTTTCCATAACAGTGCAATAAACATATGATACAGATTTGGTTTTGACTACCTCCCAAAGAACACAGAAATTCTCAAGTAGCTTGCTTCAAGTTAAGTTGTGTCCTGTGTAGACAACATACTCTTACCATTGGTAGGGGAGATACCTTGATTGAAATGTCTTGTAGCGTAACCTATCCTTTTTTCATGACCATGGGGAATGGTTTGGTGAATTTTTCATTCCTTATAGAATCATAGAATGGTTTCAGTTGGAGGGGACATTAAAGATCATGAGCGGGGACACCTCCCACTAGACCAGATTTCTCAAAGCTCATCCAGTCTGGCCTTGAACATATCCAGAGATGGGTCATCCACAACTTCTTTGGCCAACCTGTTCCAGTGCCTCACCACCTTCACACTAAAGAATTTCTTCTTCATATCAAATCTAAATCAACCCTCTTTCAGTTTAAAACTGTCACTCCTTGTCCTATCACTAAACTCCCTGATAAAGAGTCCTTCCCCATCTCTCCTATATGCCCCCTTTAGGTACTGAAGACTGCTATAAGGTCTTCCAGGAGCATTCTCTTCTCCAGGCTGAACAACCAAAGTCTCTCAGCCTGTCTTCATAGGAGAGTTGCTCCAGCCCTCTTATCATCTCTGTGGCCCTCCGCTGGACTTGTTCCATTAGGTCCTTGTCCTTCTTATGCTGCTCCAGCGCTGGATGCAGTACTCCATGTCACATCTCATGAAAGTGGAGTAGAAAGGCAGAATCACCTCCCTTGACCTGCTGGCCACACATCTTTGGATGCAGCCCAGGATGTGGTTGGCTTTCTACGCTGTGAGCACACATTGCCAGTTCATGTTGAGCTGCTCATCAACCATTTCCACCAAGTCCTTCTCCTCAGGGCTTCTCTCAAGACATTCTCCACCCAGCCTCTACTTGTGCTTGGGATTGCCCCTACCTACATGTAGGATCATGAGGTTTGCATGGGCCTACCTCTCAAGCTTGTCCAGGTTCTTCTGGATGGCATCTCTTCCCATCCAGCATGTTGGCCACGCCACACAGCATGGTGTCATTGGCAAACTTGCTGATGGTGCACTCAATCCCACTGTTTATGTTGCCAACAAAGATGTTAAACAGCACCAGTACAAGTACCAACCCCTGAGAACTGCCTCTCATCAATGGTTTCTACTTGGACATTGATCCATTGACTGCAACCCTCTGATTTGGCAGCAGAAATTCAACAGGTGGTTTTTAACATCTCAGTCTCAGAGGACTCTGGGTATTTGTCTGTCTGAAATTAGTATTATATTTGTATGTTTGTCAGGGGCAAAATATACAAAAGTGATACACTAGACTTCACAGTTTAAACTGAAACTGAAAACTCTTCCAGATGTAGAGATTTTAAAGTTCCTTGCCTGAAGGAGAATGGGCTTAACTAGTCAGATATTTGTGAATCTTTACTGTATTTCTCTCAAAACGAATGTTAATAAAGAGTGACTGTGAAGTAAGACATCACAATCTCAGAAGGATTAGATTGTGACAGAGTAAGGACAGTTCTTACTGTGGTCTCTTCTATTTTTTGTTGCCACATACCAAGAGACCTAATGGCAAGTACAGTCTAAGGATGGTATTGGAGAAATAGAGAACAAACATTCCTAATAATCTCACTGAATAAGTTCTGAATTTTGAATAGTGCATTCAGTCATAGGAATATACTCTGTATGGGGTACAGAAGCTATGTGCCCGTGATATTTAGAAACATGTTTCATGGGAAAAAAGTTCATATTTTCCATTTTCTGTAAGAAAGTGCAAGTCAAATTTCATGATTAACAGCTATGTCAACCTTTTCTCCCTTCAGAAAAATTCTAAGTGATTCTTGTTTTTTGCCCTAGTTAGATACCTACAGGAGAGTAACTAACTTTTAGTTCCTGAAAGCAAAGATCAATAAATTTCTTTTTGTGCAAAAGAATGAATGCTTTCAGTATGTTAATCTGTAGAATTTGTCTTGCTGTGAGAATAATTGCTGACCAGGATATTTTGATTACTCATTCTGACAATCTTGTTTTATTACTGGAAATTTGGGGTTTGCAAGTTGTGGAAATACAATAGTAAGTAAAATTTTGGGCATTACCTCTTTTGAAATGCAATATATACTAGTCTCTGGTTTATAACAAGCAGTTATTTTCAGAAAAACATCTATGAAGGTATCTCTGAATGGACACTTGCAATGTTACGTGCAGAAAGATTGCTCCCATGTTAGAAAATTCAGAAAATTACAATGTTTTACTTTTTGCTTACAATTAATATTCTCTCACTAGAATTTAATTAGAATTAGAATTGTCACTGAGAATAACAAACAGGTCCAGGTTTGAAGCTGAGTGAAATCAACCCTAAGGAAGAACTGAGGAGGGGCACTTCTTTTTTTTTAATGTTGCAATTAATTCATTCTTCACTGACTGTACTGAGTTAGGCTTTGTCAGATGTGTCTTTGCTAGGTGGATGTGAAATGCTACTGAGTTAGAATAATAAAGTGTTATGTTCCTTCTGCAGAGATATAAAAGACTAGAAGAGGCAGTGGAAAATTGGAACCTTTCATTATTTATCATACTGCATACTCTGTGCTTTGCCAGAACGATCAGTGGGTAATATAAGGGTCTTCTAGTTTGACATAACCCTGCAGCAGAATTACAAAGCTAAAAATTCTCATCACTTGAACATTTCTCTAGGGAGATTTGAAAGCATCTGCTGTAAAGGGACTTGGACACCCAAGTCCCATTGAAATAAGAAATTACTTCAAATTAGGATTAAAGGCAATTTCATATTGAAATTACCAAGGCCACCTGCAAAATCTTCAGTCCCTACTAAACAGACTGTGGAAAAAAAAAATCAAAGTCCTGCTTGAGATTTTTACTGGTAAATAAGGATTTGATGGTTTATAAATATATAAACTCTTTTTAAAAGATCTTTTACTACTCCACACTTACTAAAATTTTGTCCTCCTTAATGTGTGTTACACTGAGAACCAAAACAGCAGTAAATCATAGCTTGAAATATTACCCCAAGATCACACAATCATTTGCAGTCCTAAAACCCAACTTTCTTCATCCTCAGTCTTGCAAACAGTTTGCATGCCACATCCAAAACACATCCCAAAAATGTACATAAAACATAAGTTTTCCAAAAGGCAGATTTTTTTTCAAAGGTTTTTCTTTTTCAAGATGTGCTTGACTATTTAAGAAATAGCAATTAGATGCTATTTCTTAAACTTCACCAGGGCTGAGCAGAGAAACATAACTTTACTATAGTAGGAAGAAACTTTATCCCAATCTTTGCTGCTGAGAAAAGAATTTACTTTAATGCTTTAGAAAATACCCCTCCTAAATCTAAGCATTGGATTAAAGTGTTTGTAGGGCACTACTTCCAGTAAATATTAAGAAGTGGCAACTATCACCTGTCATAATCAGATGTATGAAAACCTAACAGGATATCCCAAATTCCCTCATCTGAGTAATACACTTAACCCACTGCTCTCATATCAAGCCCACATACCTTGGAGAGATGAGCCAGAACAGTTTGATTACACAAATGTAAGTTCTTCCTCTCAGTAATGTTACATCAAAAAAACCAACTTCCTCAACAGTCCTTCAAATACAGGTGGCCAAAATGTATGATGTAGCAGTATTTGGTGTCTTGCTGATATAGATCTTTTGTATCTGCTACTATATAAAATCATATTTTTGGTTAAGTAAAAATGCATTCTCTTGCAGACAGTTGTTAATAAGATGTCATCACTGACAGTGTCCAGATCTGGAAGGCTGCACTGTTACCTTCTCAGATCTGATTTCTCAACATTATTGGTACATGAATGAAAAGCTGAGCGGCATGTCACAAATGTAAATGTGTCAGACAGGACTCCTTGTCATTTTATATATTCTTTTTCATTGTGGGTGGGATTCTAAGTGTTTTAATTACAATGGAAAAATTATTAAATCAGTGGCCAAGTAATTAGCATGCAGTTCTGTTATTTACTTTTTAATAAACAATCTTATCATAGAATTCAAGTCAACATGCATCATTTCAAGAAAACATCATTAAAAGATAAAACTTGATGTGTTCAGTCTAGATAATATATAACTAAATCAGTAAACACTTCAAGGTTTTTCTTTATTTCTATTCTATTAATATAATAAGAAACATGGTTTGGATTAATATAAAATATTTCAAAATCTTCCTTTTATGTCTGATTGTTTTGTCCTCAGTATAAAACTTGCCACTTTCTAAGGGAAGAGCTCAGTTATTAAGGAAGTAAATAATCAGGTCAGAGAAAAAAAATTAATCTTTTTTTATTAAGAGAAGCTGAAGTGTCCTCTTTTAGTCTATGTAAATAAAATTGCCATGAGCTATTTTTAATAGGTATGATTTCTTTGAAACTCTGAATAATGAAAGATGCTGACTTCATTCCTCAGGACTGGGGTCCAAGGGCAACCAAACGAGCTGAATTAAAACAGCAATGTAAGATTTAACTTTGGTGAGTCTGAAGGTTCTTTGCCTCCACAGATGAAAAGAAAATTCAGTTACTTTTTGTATAAGAAGTGCAATGGAGAAACACTAATTTGTTGTGTAAATCACTTGTCCTCAGTGCCCAGTAAATGCTGTTTAGCTAATGCCAGGTATGCATTTTGAATCTGTGCCAGGTAACTTTACAGCTCACACCATACTGACATTTTCTGAGTTAATGTTGGCACAGAACAGTATTTTCCATGTGTTTTTCATAAGGTCCATCCTACATAGCTCTGTGTTGACAGAAGAAGACAGAAATGTTTATTGACTGTCTCGTGCAGGGAAAAATGAGTTCAGTTTTTGCAACGTGGCCTGGAACTGAAGAAGTGCCACGACCGTTAATTCCCAGTTGAGTATTTGACTGCAAATTGCAAATCTGAGGCATGGAGTAGACGCATCGACCAAAGTTTCTTCTCTATAAAACAAGAACCTTAATTCATTGGCTTAATTAATGTGCAAAAGCAGATAACACCTAGCTGTTCCTGCTGAAATCATTTGGAGCTCCTGAATATCCGAATGACCTGACACTATTTTCCTACTGACTAGGCTGGGTAGCAAGCTAATAACCTAGTTTGGATTGCTGTTCCTATACACTTGGGCACAGCATTTTAGCATCTAATTGTAGCTGTTCTCACAGGACATGAGAAATATGAAAATTAAATCTATATTTAAGAAATTAGCATTGTTGTCTTACTCCCACCAGAGTTTTCTTAGTGGAGTTCACATGATCTGGGTTGTTTGTCATCTCTATTTCATACTGGATCTCTTCTGCACTGCTCAGATTCATTTTAATTGCAGGAATTGCTCAAGCACTGTGCTATAAAAACTGCTATGGAATTGTTTTTTCCTCCAGCTGAGCTGTTTTAAAATACTGAGTTACTTTCAGCATACTATGTAGTATTATTGAAGCTCTGAGTGTGCTAGTATATGCTCTCTCTTGACTGGAATGCAAGAGTGAGTATTTCCTGCATTTTTATTTTTATTTTGAAAAGGAGGAGGCTACATTTTTTTCAGTTAAAGAACAATCTCTGCATGATTTAGAAACTAAATATGGGGTGTTGCAACAAAATGACAGTTGTTTTTAATGAAACAAAAAGAAAGCTATTAAAAACTCTTCTGAAACATGCAAACTAAAATAACTGACTTGTATGGCATTTAGTTTTCTAATTTCTGCTTGTCACCAAATTTAAACCAGAGTTGTTTTCTATTTTATTGTATTAAGATAATAAACAGTTATTTGGAAACAGTATAAGGAATTCTTTGAGAAACTCTTTGAGAAGCAATGAAGCAGAACTGTTTAAGCTTTCAAACCTTGATGAAGTGTTCGGGCTGCTGGTGCACTGTCACTGTCGTTTTTCTCTGTAGCGATTAGCATAGGTTCATGAATGTATGAATAAATTGGTAAGTAATGAAGTGTTGTCTTTTTCTACTACAATTGTAATAATCGTGTTTCTCCTATTTCATCTTGTCTATGTTAAGTAATACCTGTAATAAGTTCTTTACCATCAAGGAAGTCTGTGACAGAAGTAAGGATGGAACTGAATAATTCATTGCCTTGACCACAAGGCCAAGTGTTTTATTGTGTCTGTAGTTCTAGGTGTCAGACATTCCATTTCTTCCAGCATAGCAGTGAGTAGAAAAGCTTTACAGACAACAGTCACCTCTGATTGGGACCCTGATGTCTATCCCCAGAAGGGTCTGAAGGAGGTTACACCATGATTCATTTACATGTGGTAGAGAGAGCCTTCATAATGTCACATCCCACACGTCTGAAGCATTCGAGTGAGATGGGGAAGAAGGAGCAGAGACTTTAATCTGGATTTTCCATCTCCTGTATAAATATTCTTGTTACCATGATATCTGACACGTTACACACGTGACTTTTTTTTTTCTGGTTTCTCTTCAAAGAAAAAAAATAAAATTAGTTCATCTCAGAAGATGAAATCTTGTAAAATTTTGCATGAGGGGGAAATGGTTTCCTATGTGACAATAGTACTAGAGTACGTCTTTAGCCCTTCTCCTATCCTGAGCTAAAAAAGGCTATTCTGCAAGCAGATAGAAGCAGGGAAATGTCTTGCTCATTATGTTAATGGCATTAGGTATTTACTGTACTTGTTACCAGTTGCTGAAATCCATCTCTACAGAAGACATGCACATAATTTTAGGCACGTACCTCAAGGAAGACAGTAGGAATTTTGGACTAGTTGGAAATGCTATCTTGAGTATTGATGGTTTTTTTCAGCCTGTAAGTTTTATTTCGTGCTTTATGAAAGTAAGTTGTGCAGAGAGCCATTTCAGGGGAGGGCTATGCCTATTTTTAGTAAAATTCCAAAAAAGGGAAACAAAAAAGAAAGACGGAGG
Source organism: Scolopax mira (assembly GCA_004320125.1). NCBI lineage: Eukaryota > Metazoa > Chordata > Aves > Charadriiformes > Scolopacidae > Scolopax > Scolopax mira. The sequence goes on from BJBW01006209.1 coordinate 153,465, forward strand.
ATTCTGAACGTATCTGCTCTCACGAACTCAACATCAGGGCAAAGAACAGCACAACAAAATGTCCCACGGTTATCAGCCTGTGTGGGACCTTTCCCTCTTTTAATTTATGTCTGTGTTGTGTCCCCCCCCCCCCCCCCCCCCCCGNNGGTCCCCCCCCCCCCCCCCCCAAAAGACACAACCTCTCTAAGAGGCAAACCTGCCTATAAAGTTATGTAAATACCAGCCTTGTAATGTTTACATTAAGTTGTTTCTAGAAGGCAGATTATTTTAAGGAGAGAATATTATGTCCTTTTTCTTCCAAGCTGGTTTTGAGTTTCAGCCTGTTTCAATGTAAATATCAAAAGAGAGACAAACTGTCTTTTTTTAAAAAGCAGCAAAGGCAGACTTGAACTAACATTTCCAAGAGGCCCAGATATTTTAATGAAAACAATCATTTGACCTTGTAAACTTTGGGTAATCTTATTAGATTTTTTTTCACTAACTGTCTCCAGCAGCTTCTGAAACAAAAGTTGCATTAGAAAAAGATGCATGAGATGAGCTGGTGTTCTTAAAGAAGATCTAAGAGCAGTGGAGTATACGCTGTTACCCAAAGAAGTCAGCTTCAGAGACACATTCTTCTACTTTTCCCATTCCATGCTGCCCCTGCCTTTCATTTCTGCTCAGGGCTATTTGTGTCTGCAAAACAGGATATTCGGCCAGACCTTCCAGCAACCCTTGGCAACGTGCATGGTTTGATGAAGTCCAGTGACAGTCTATATGTCCTCAGTTAAGTGAATGTAATGGCCTGGTAGATAAAAAGTAATAATTTAAAATTTTATGTTTGCACAAGAGAAACAGTACCGTAGCTATTCAGAGGTGATGGCTTCACGTTCTTTGCTTTACTGTTACGGAAATCTTCATTTTATTAAGAGCCTTTTAAACTGCCTTAAGCATAGCCCTTAGTTATTCCAGGGCTTGGAGGGACACCATGCAGTTATTCCAATTACAGGGTAAATGTAATACGTGGTGGTTCATTATACATCCTAGCCTATATAGAAACATTGTTCTTTGACAGTGATGAATTGAAGGCCATTGACTGTAGTTGTGAATGAACAAATTATGTTATTGAGGTACCTTCCATAATGAACTGAGAATGTCTGATAGTAGATAGAGAAAAGTGAGAAAGGGTATCTGAGTAAATAGATATCCATTCTGTGCATGTCTTGTGCAAAGGCAGAGAATAACATTGTCAGTCAGGAAGAAAAAAATAACTTGAGATATTAGGAGTCAGAATGAAACATAAACATTTGGAGAGTGTGATGACTCCACCAGCACCTGTCTCCTTAACTGATGTACTGCAACAAATACACAATGTAGGCCAAGAGGTGACAGCTGAGTGATAATCATGCTGGGTTGAAGAAATTTGCTTTTCCTCCTATTTTTCAGCAGTGACAATTCTGAAAAATAGCAATAGTATCTGCAACCCAAGATGACACTTGACAAATTATGCTTTTTCTCATCGTTGGTGCTCTTTGTTCATATCGGTGTGAAAGTAATCAAATTCATGTCATTATTTTAGCTTCTATTAAAAACCATTATAGGTCTGAGGAAATACCCAACAGCTATTTCATTCTATTTTGGAGAAGAGCAGAGAATCCAATGTCAAATAAACACACATACACACACAGGCACAAATATTTACAAGTTTTGAAATCATATAACTGAGTTAGTTTCCATAGGGTTATGCATCTAATGAATAATTAATGATTACTCCATTAATAGGAATATTTAACAGCAGATGATAGGACATAGTTTCATCCACATAACTGTGACTATAGCTTGAAAGAAATGAGAGTTTCAGCTCAGGGTGTGACCGTACAATGCCAAGGAGGAAAGCTGCTTTGAAAACACCACTTGTTGCTCACACAGCTTCGGTGGGGATGAGAAGTTGGAAATATATTTGCTGTCACTTACTGTTAAAACATTCAGTCTTTTAACAACCTTTAGCAAGGCAGATACTATCTCCAGTGACTCTAAAACTTAAAAGTTCTTCACATCTGTCTCTTGCTTGTGAGATATAGTGTTAGACTTCCATAGTGAGTTCACAACTCCTGGGTCCTTACTCATTGGGCATCAGGTGATGTGTTCCCTGGGTATCAGGCACAGCTTGTAGTTAGCTGTAGCAAAGGGGGTTAAAATCGAAAACTACTGGTTTGGTGGATTTTTGAGGAATTTTTTTTGCTGCTCAGTGTCTTGCTACTTTGAAATAACTTAAGTAAACAATGAACCAAAAAATTCAAATCTTTAGAGCCTGTTATGGCTATCACTAGGCACCTGTGTATATGCTGCCAGATATTCAAAAGCACTTAGCAGATACTGCCTCTGTTGGAGGCAATAATATCTTAAAAGCCAGGCTGCTTCAATCAAGCTGCCTGCTTCAGCATAAGAAAATAAGAAATGTCCTTTCACAGCAGAGGCCATACTCTGACAAGGATAGCAGATAAAAAGAGAGTGCTCTATAAAGAATAAACCCCTCTACTTCTGGAATTCAGTGGTTTGAAGGCATCCAGACTGTTATATTTAATGGCCGCCACTAGACTAATTCCTATGAATTTGTCCTTTTGAACATCTTTATGTTTCTGTCTTGCAAAACATTACTTGCCTGTGAACCTAGCTTATGCATGCTGTATTTAAAAATCTTTTGTTTCTTTTATGCCCACTGCCCCTTGTTCTTGTTTTATGAAAAATAGTTAATGGTCATTCTCTACTTATCTGTCTTCTCTACTTATATTCTACCTATCATTCACAATATGTAGAATATTGTCTTCCCAATATTTATGTGCCCAGGTTATGAATTCTGTCTTGGCCCTGCTTAGAGAAGCGGATGAAGCTACTAGTGTTTCCTGCCTGTGTATCACTGTTTCTTTGCTAGCTCACAAGTGGTGTAAGAAACACCATGTGGTATTAACTACCTGACTTTTAACTGACCTCATTCAGCTTTGATTATGCTGGAATTCTGAGTAGAAATTCAGTATGAGATTGATCTTGGCCTGGTGTTTTCACTCCAGTTAACCTGCCATAAGGGATAGAGTATGACAGCGTATGGGAGATGGGTAGTAGACTGTTTTGATTCCTTCAGAAGTTCCAGCTTCAACTGTGAATATTCTGAAGATCATCTGAACAACAAAAGTGTTTTTAAAGAGTATTTTTAATTCTTTAGTTTAATATGCTGAAAGAACACTTTATTTTTTCAATCGCCAACAAAACATCACAATGGATATAAACTTTGCAGTTAGGCTGGTACCTTCTAGATCTCACCTTTGCATTAACTTCTTACTTTTCTGTGTTTCTTAACTAGGTGAAGCAACAGTGAAGAAGAAACCAGCTCCAAAGACTCCTCCAAAAGCAGGTAATTAGTTGCATGTGCCATCCTGTAGGAATACATAATAAATCAATACAGTTTTAAAGAACAGACACCACATTTCTAGGTACAGCTGTTTGTCTATTTAATTTTCTTGCATATGTAATTAAACAGTAAGCATGAAGTTCTATGAGGAGAAAACTGAAAAGCAAAGTCCATTTTTCAAACTCGTTCATTAGTTTACATGTGCTAAGACTTAAATTATGAGCAGACAAAACAGTTAGTATCTAATAAACTATAGGAAGATCCTGTCCTACGCCAGCACTAGTGTTGTAACAACACAACTCAGTGAAAGAGATTTTTCTGTGTATCACAGAATGTTACCACAGAGAAGTTGATAGATTCTAAATTTCCTCATAACTAGCATTATGGTTACCTGTTTGTGTGTTTGCACTCTCCTAGGCAAGGCTATCTATACTTAAAGTTACCCAGAATGATCCCTTATAGGAACCTGCTTTCAGTGTCTTAAAACTTTGTCAGACTTAAACTATTCAAGCTGTTTG
>BJBW01006209.1:157472-268053 GCA_004320125.1 Scolopax mira
TGCTTTGGACAGGAATGTTACATTTGGCAGTGAGGTCATTCTAATGTTAAAGAATGCCTTTTACTGTTTTGCTCCCATAAAGCAAACAGAGCAAGTTTCACCCTGGAGTTGTCTGGGCTGTGGTATCCCTGGCACCTGTCCCTAGCAGCTACTCCGCATCAGGAGCCAGGAATTAGCACTATTAGCAAAAGAGATGTTCTGCCATCTATTGATGCTCAGGCAGTGAAAGGGAAGAGGAGGAGAAATACCTGATCCAGACATGGAGGAGTATGAATGGGACTGCAAGATTTAAATGAAGCACCGTAATACACAACCAAAAGGATCTGTCGTTGTTTATGGGAAAATCAAGTGTGATGGAGAAAGACATTGATTTCCTTTCTTGTCTTTCTAATTGATGTCCCACATGATATTTACCTGGCTACTGAAGCCACAATCTTCAAAAGCAGATGTTCAGTCTTAAATTTTCTGAATGCTGTTGATGACATTAGGAAACAAGTTTGCAGACCCCTAGTCCACACAAATTGATATGAAGTTAGCTGGAGCCATTTTTCAAAAATACAAAATGCAAAAGAAAAAAGCAAGCAACAGATAACTGCTAATCTGGATTTCAAATGCTGTTCTGAAACTGATGAGCTGAGAGATGTATGTTGTGAATTTTAAGAAAAATAGAAAGTATAGTCACCTGAAGAGAGATTTTATTATTTTTTTGCCACCAGCTGCTCCTCCTCAGATTACTCAGTTCCCAGAAGACAGAAAAGTCCGTGCAGGTGAATCAGTGGAACTGTTTGCCAAGGTGGTAGGAACAGCACCCATAACTTGCACCTGGATGAAATTTCGTAAGCAGGTAAATTGTTTTGTGGTCTGTTTTAACAATCTTTGAAAACATAGAGCTGGAAAGAACTCCAATGACACATCTTGTCTGTTTCCCTTCTCCAGGAACTGGCAAAGTCCTTGTCATTCCTGTCAGATTTTTCTCACCTCTGCTGAAAATGCTGCAATCATGAACATTTCACAGCCTCCATTAGCAACCTATTGCAGTGCTTAAATACAATCTTTCTTGCCAAAGTTTAAACCCATTGCTGCTTGTCCTGTCCTATAACAAATGACTGTTCCTTTAAGAAAAGCCATAGACCATGCAATTAAAGGATATGTCACTTGAAAGATACAGGTATCTGAAAAGTATCTGCCTCAGGAAATGTTCCTCTCCTTCAAAAATAACTTCTTCTTCATTGATGCATGGTCTAAAATTATGTCAGAGGAGCAAAATGCTTGAGTGAAATGTCTTACAATGCAAATGACACTGTGCAGAAATTATGCTGCTGTGAGTGCCCTCACCCCCTAGGTTTAAAGTTCCTTCTATTTGAATTAATTTCCTTGAACTGTATTACATTTATCCATAAGGGCAGTTTCTAAAGATAGTTGCTTTAATCACAGAATCACAGATAGTTGCTTTAATAAAACCACTTTAAATAAAACCACAATATGCAAGTAATAACTGGAAGATGATGTGCCATGTTAGGATCAAGCAAATATAAATAAGTACTGTAGCTGCTATACTGACTGTTTATTTAATTTTGAAGTCATTATGTTCTCTATAGAATATAAACAAAAAACGATCTTGTACAAGGAAGTTTAGACTCTAAATCCAGATGTGTCAGCATTTAATTGAAAGAATTCAAAACAGTTTGTTAGTGCAAAGGGTATCCCAATGTCCATCTTTGGTAACCCCAAATAACCTCTTATTTTAGAGGAAAGGATTTTTTTTTATGAACTCTTGTATTTTCTTAAAATTCTTTAGTTTCAAGACTGGAGTTAAAAAGCAGCCTATTCATTTCTAAAAAATAGTTCCAGAAGCTGCAGTGACTTTCAATGTCCTGTTTTGCTGAACTCTGTCTTGCTGAACATGTGGGTAAAATGGACCCCTCAAACGTGAGAATTCTGAGTTCATTGTTGAATGCAACAATCCTATTTGCATAGATTTCAAGGCCATCATTATATACAGAATCTATGAACCAGCAGTTCATAATACCCATACCAGATCCATAATCTACACTTTTTTTTCCTTTGTAAAATGTGATTTTTTCCATCTTTATACTTTCTTCTTTAGCTATTCACAATCTAAATGTTTGCAAAATCATACTTTAAAATGACACATAATGTTTTAAAGGGCTCATTATGGCACATGCTCGAGAAATGAAAAAAAACTTAAGGAAAGTTAATAAACACTGTAAGAGGACAAGTGAGGGCAGCAGTCTTTCATTTATTGAATTAAATGAGGAGGCAGTTACTATATACTGTGCTGCGCCATTATTTTGCTTTCTTTTTCACTTATACTTCACCACACTTTGTTTTATTCTTAGATTTCTTCCTCTTCTATAAATGTGTTTGATTTCAACTCTATTCTATTCCCAGTCTGAAAAGTGAAAATCACCTGAGAGTTCTTACAATTTTTCTGGGGGCTATTTGTAGTAGTTATTTGAGTAGATCCAGTAAGTGGTGAGTTGTGATTTCAGCCCTGCCACTGTATGCTGCAGTGTGCAGGAGGGACTTGTCCTCTCCATGTTTCTTCCTCACATTCCTTCAGGTTCAAGGGAGCCACAGTGGCCTCTCACTGGTATATTCTGGACAATGATCTTTTGCTTGGAGAAAGTGAATGTCACAAAGTTGTGACCCATGCTGTTGTACATGATGGCAGTGTAGTGGAGGAATGCTGGAACTGCACTTAGTTAAAAAGGGGAAAGCCTTCAAAAGTCTGTTAGTTGAGGAACAAAATCCAGTGTTTAGCATTGCCAGTTGTTGGAGCTTCTTAACTACGACCAATAACTTTCTTTTGGGAACATAGGGATCCAGCTTCCCGTTCCCTACAACCATTGCAAGCCACTGAGCATCCTTTCAGGTCTTTCTCTTCATAACACAGATCTAGTTCTACTCGACTGATTTTTTTATTACTGTTACCCTTTGACTAATTCTAGTGAAGCAAAACATAGAAGCCAATGTAGAATCTCAGAAGAACAAAGTATGGGGGCAGGGAGGAACAACTTTCACTATAATTTAAACTGCAGTCTTACATAATCCCATTGGCAAGCTTTCTGTTCCAGTTACTGGAGGAGCATCTTTGTCGGGTTACTTTTGGGCATATAGCGATGCATGTGTTCTGTCTCAGTCGAGGAGAAAGCAGGACAAGTCCCGCTCTTAGCCTTGTAATTTCTTATTCTCTGAGTATGTGAGACAAGATAAGGCAAACTAAATAACCTTCATTTTAATGAAATTCTGAGAATGAGTTGGAAGACTCACTTATCTAAGAAGGAAGTGGTAGGAGGAAGAAGGGCATTGACATTATGTTGTCTGTTTCATAAGAACACAGTGTACAGCTTCATAATTGCAGTGTAGCATTATGAGGTTTTTAAATAATTTGTCATGTCTCAAGCTAATACTGATGAAAATCTAAGTCTCCCTGGCCATTTATGCTATGATAGCTTTGTTTCAATTAAAAACTAGCTCATAATATGTCTATTGTATTCAGCTGAGATTTTGATTTTTGCTTCTCCAGAAAATAAAAATTCTATACGAAAGCTAAATTTTAGCTTTTTTATGTCTCTCTGCACAGTTGTAGCATTACATCTCCATTTTAGGCAATGTCACTGTCAATTGTTCAAACCCATGAAATTGTTACTCTGATTGTGGGGTCCTCTATGTTAGAGACACATTTGGATGCATAGAACTTAATAATGGAAATGACAAGGTAGAGTGTTTATGGGTTAGAATCAAGGGGAAGGCCAACAAGTCAAATATTATGGTGGGACTTTATTACAGACCCTCAAACCAGGATGTAGTAGCTAGCAGAGCTCTCACAATCTCTTGTCCGACTTTGGCCTGTTTAGGAGAATGGTTGAGAGTGTCCCTTGGGAGACAGTCCTGAAGGGCAAAGGTGCCCGGGAAGGCTGGTCATACTTCAAGGAAGAACTCTCAAATGCTGAGACTCTTTAGCCTGGACAAGCGAAGGCTGAAGGGAGACCTTATTTATGTTTATAAGTATCTAAAGGGTGGGTTGAAGGATGTTGGATCTGGACTCTTTTCAGTGGTTTCCAGCGATAGGACAAGGGGCAACAGGCTCAAGGTGGAACATAGGAAGTTCCATTCAAATATAAGGAAAAACTTCTTTACGGTGAGGGTGTCAGAGCACTGAACAGGCTGCCCAGGGAGGTCATGGAGTCCCCTTCTCTGGAGATCTTCAAGGACTGGATGTGTTGAGTGATGTGCTCTAGGCATTCCTGCTTTATCAGGGGAGTTGGACTAGAAGATCTCTAGAGGACCCTTCCAACTCTGACAATTCTGTGATTCCATGATTTATGTGGAAGAACAGAATAAGGCTGGTTAAGACAAGAGGGTAAAAATCACAGCGATGGATAATTTGCACATGGGGCCTCTAAAGGCAAATGGCAAATGAATTAGTGAATTTAAATCTCACGTGAGATACGTGAGACCAAACTTTGTTCTTTTGCCAATTACACAGTTTGCACATTCAGCCTGTCAAATGGAAGTTAGAAAGTGAAATTCCTGTTCCTCAGTGGAGTCTCAGCAACACCAATGCTCCCTGTTGCCTTTGCAGGACTGGCACCATTATAATGTTCCATTGCATTTGTAGATGTTTTGTGTTGATTACACCCTTTACCAGGTGCACATATTCACTGCTGTCGTACAGTTATCCACAGATAAAACTCAAAATTATAACCATGTGTTGTAATTTGAGCTCTTTCAGATATGAAGAAATTTATTGCATAAAATACTTAATTTTTTTTCTTTTGAATTTGTCAGATTGAAGAAAATGAATATATTAAAATTGAGAATGCTGAAAACAGCAGCAAGCTCACAATATCATCTACAAAGCAGGAACACTGTGGATGTTACACCCTCGTTGTAGAGAACAAACTTGGCAGCAGACAAGCACAAGTCAACCTTACAGTTGTTGGTAAGTCCATAATAATGTTTAGATACATACTGATTCTTCAGATATCTACATCTGCTTTATACATGATAACATGCAAAAAAATTAAATAAAATAATCAGATAAGTTAAGAAAACTGAAGGGAAAAACTGGTTGTTAAAAAAAAATATCTGGATTGCACAGTGACATTGTAATAAGGACTATAAGCATGTTCAGTAAGGGTATACTATGTTTTATTTTGAAAAACTATTAATTACAATGGAGGTACAAAATACCTCAGTCTTTAAAAAAAAAAAACCAAACAAAACTATGAGAAAAACAGCTCAAGTCTCCATTTTTTGGTTAGATATCACTTCTTTTTCCCATTTAATATTTGCAGCATCCAGATATTTGCTAGACTGCAAATTTTAAGACTGTTAATGCAGGAAGAGTTGAAGTGGATTCTATCAGACTGCAAATTTGAAAACATCCTGTTGCTTGAGGGAGGAAGTTTTTATTCATCTAATCAAAATTCCTACCATTGTCTACTGTTTCATAGTGACAGAAAGCAGTGAATAAAGGCAGTCTATTTTGAATATGGAACCCTTTGTATATGGGCTTTTACATACATATATTTTAAAGCATCAAACAGCCTTGACAGATGTTGTAGCAGGCTGTGGACAGCTGTAAATAGTTGTAGACCAGTAGACAGTTGCAGTGTGTTTGCAGATAAAACTGCAGCCTGGATCTCGACCAGTTCCCTTGAGTACCAGACAACATCTACAGATGCAACATCTGGCTCTGAAAGGGCTAATGGACTCACCTTGGTGTGGATACATAGCAAATGGTTTCCAGGGAAATCTAGGGAAGTTCTACAAGCAAAGAGAGTGATATGATTAAAACATTAGTCTGTGGGATAGGTCTGTTTCTAGGCTCTGTTATCTCTGGCCTGCAGAGGGGTTTTGATACAAGGCAGGGGAGGGCAGAGCTTGCCCAGGCATTTGGATGAATTCTAGTTCAACCAGCAAGGCTCCATCCTAATCACACACTCAAACCTGAGTTGGTTCTGCTGGCCTAAGAGATTGGCCAGGGATTAAGTAAAGAAATGTGGGTATAAGGTCAAAGATGGAACTCTGACTCCAATGAAATAAATGGAAAATTACAATTAACCCAAATTGTACAGGAAATTGATTCCAACATACAGCATTTAATGAGTAGAATCACACCTTCAAGTTCAATATCCACTGCTAAAAAGTGAGTATCCCTCAGTTGCGTACTGCTGTCCATATTGTCAGTAGAGGCCTTCTGATTACTAAAATGAATTCCTTTCATCTAATCTGTGGCTTTTGTTGCAGTTAAGAGATAACTGAATGAATTAGTATAAATATCAAGTAGATTCCAGCACCATGCCAGAGAATTCAAGAATAGAAGAAAACAGAATAAATATTTTCCCATGTTGCATATATAAATTGTACCACCCCTTCCAACGGTGGGATGTGCAGGTCAGAAGTACAACTAATACAAAATAAACACCATAAAAAACTGGTCTTCACATAATCATCATATACATTGTTCTGGGTACAGCTTTTGGTTCCAAAGGCCCAACACAGCTGACTGGCAGATAAAAGAATGGCAGGAGATTAACTGCTCATTATATTTCCCTTTTCTCCTCTCTGCTGCAGGCTTCTAACTGTAGCAGGTTATTGGGGAAGATGGACTTTTTTTAGCTGAACTAGGCCAATAATTCCTATTATCTTCTCGTGGTCTGAGCCTTGACTCACTATTATATAAGTCACTGGTTTATATCCTTTGGAGTTAATTGGTTTGAAAGTCTTTGAATTCTATAACCTTATAAAGCTACAACTCAGCATCCTGCCTTGCTCTTCCGTAAGAAATGTGCCAGAGAACAGTGGGATTCCCAGAGATGCTTTTTGGGACAGTTGGATGAAGAATCCTTACAATGTGCTGGAGTTTGCCATGAATTTTGGCTGATGACAAGCTATCTGTTTCCAATTGAAAAGAATAAATTCCCTCTTGTAAAATTGCCAAGCTCGTCAGTGAGACATCTCGCTGATGTCAGCACTGCCAAAGGCATGACAAAGCCTCAAGATTCCTAGTTTGCCACATGTGCATTTTAAGGATGGATTCTTCCATCTGGGTACTCAAAAATGTGGGAAAAGGGAGCAAAAACGTTTTCCTTCTAGGAAATGGGTTAGAATCTCACTACTGAGATAACATCCTTCACCCCGTTTCTACCTACAAAGGTGTTAAATGTTTGTGGAAGTTGGAAGGTAATTTTCCCCAAAATCTACTCCAGTCAAAATAGGGGAACTGTATTTCCCTAAATGTGTAAAATATGAGACCTCTTGGTCTACCAAAGCTCATATTTAGTCTTAAATCCCCACTTATCCATTCTCTGTGCTCCACGCAGGTTACTGGAAAGAAACTTGCCCTCCCTGCCCTGACCTCACATTAAGAACAAGCATTTGTGGAGTAAGCCCCAGTGCTAAAGATCAGCTCTGTTTGCCTCAGCTATTTATAACAAGGCTCTACACTCTGTGTGAGCTTCCTCCCTATGAGTTTACCAATAAAAGGCACATCTATATGTTCTGGGTGCTCAAAGCACTGCTGACTGACCACAGTCCACAATTGAGTCTTGAATGTATTGAGGGAAACTACAAATAGAGAACATCTGCTCTCTGGAGGAGTGTTCCTGAGCCAACCTAGAGCTTCTCCAAGAGGTAGCTAACAGGCTTGTCTGTTCTGAATTTTAGTGAATCAAAGGCATTTTTAAAAATATAAAATGAAATAAATAAGGAAATAAAATCTCCTTATGACTATATCTTCAACAACAAAGTCTTCAGGATGATGAGCAAGCTTCTCACATGAAAGGCTCCAATAAGAGGTAGTTGTAAGAGAGTGATAAGGTCTCCCCTCAGCCTTTTTTTCTCTAGGCTGAATAACCTCAGCTCCCTCAGCCTCTTCTCATAGGACTTGTTCTCCAGACCCCTCACCAGCTTTGTTGCCCTTCTCTGGACGTGCTCCAGCACCTCAATGTCTTTTTTGTGGTAAGGGACTCAAAACCAGCCACAATATTCAAATACAGGGGGGTAATCACCTCCCAAGTCCTACTCACCGTGCTCACCACACATCGATTCATTGTGTAACTTTGTCTGTACAAGCACTAATAATAATGGGAGACCTGCAGTAAAAGTGAGACATCCAAGTCAAGCAATGTCTTTTTTTTTAAAGGGCAGATTGGTCCCAAAATGCCCATGTGAGCTTCTCTCTATTGTTATGATAGCTCTCTTTAAAAAGTAATTTCATTAGCTGAGTGATCTCTCTAGTGAGATTTTGCAACGTGTTTCTGCTGCAAAACCAAAATGGCCTTATGTGGGACTGAGCTAATGATTCACCACAGATGCTGTGTCAGATTAAAGTGGACTTCTGTTGCCAAGCTATATAAAATGAGCCACTGATAAGTTTAGTGCAAGACAGGACTGATTTAGGCAAAGTAGAATCCTCACTCTACAGTGATAACAAGGAATATTCATTCTTTTCATAACATTTATTAGATGTATAGGGGTAAATTTATTAAATTTCTGTTTCTGAACATTTTAGCTTTGTGAAAGGAATACCCCAATCTGTAATAACTTTTGAAAAAGGAACTTGGTTTGCATACTGGCTAAAGCTGTGTGATATGACAAAAAGTCAAAAGAGTAATGAAGTATTCAACAAGGAGAATTTGGCACTAGAGAAGTATTCTGTTCTGCAGCTGTGCCACAATAGCTTCCTTCAGGATTTTGGGCAAACTGCTTCATGTTTCTGTTCCTAGTAGGGTTTTTCTGATGATTGGTATTTGATGAATATTTTGGATATCAGTGGTATCTTTTACTTTCTTTAATACAGAAGTAAGAATACATGGGAGTTGATTTTGATCGACTTGTTTTGTCTTTTATAAATCCTTTAGATTTGTGACATTGTATTAAAGAAGCTATCATGGTGATTAGTGAGCTATATGATAGATACAGGCAGAAGAATAAGAACAATATCATTATACCCTACGAGGCCTAAAGCTAATTGTTATGGTGTTTTTATCACTTTAAGCATTTTTGCACATGCTGCATTCTGTGTCCTCATGGAAGGTTTGTCACAGTACAGGGACAAACCAAGTACTTAATGACACTCTATGTAATAAACATGTTGACCACAGGTATGCAAGTAGTGTAACATAACCTCACCAAGTCACATATGGTCCTCTGCATGGGGTTACAATTCCATACGTGAGTTGGGATGGAGAAGTTACTTTCTGTATGGAAACTGTTACCTCTAAAACTTCAGCAGAATCTGTATGAGCAGAGTCTTTCCAAGCGAAAATGAGAAAATACAAGTTTAGCTTGAGAACAAGATCTGATCATCACTAAAACTCCAATTGAATATAATGGTAGGATTATTAATTGCTTATATGAAGGGCTTGGCCCTGCTTCAACAAGTGGCATACATGCATGCTATATCAGTGTTAGTTCTTTGACCTGAAACTCTGTTAGACGGAAATGTGGTGGCATAGCCCACAGTCCCCAGTGGCACTATCAGCCTGAGAAGTCTGGCTCAGTGCTTGCTGCCCAGGCTGACCCGACCCAGCGTAGCCAAAAACCATGCGTTGTCTCTCTGGGAAGGCAAGTGCAGACTCCTGTAAGCAGAACAACCATAGACACTTCTGCAGAGAATGCTGCGGCTCAGAAGTGCTAACATGAACACTCTGAAACATCATCTTCTTTTAAGAAACATCAGATTACATCTTGCCATATCCATGTGATTCTTTGTTTACAATTAGGGTTGAGAATGCAGTGAATTTCCTAAGAATATGTGGGTGGACTCAGTCTCTAGCCTTTAGCCTTTTAAATTCCTCTGGATTGCTGGAGTATTTTTGTTACCAGTTGTATGGTTAAAGGGCAACTAGACTGGTGGTTAAAGACATGTCGTAGAGTTGCTGTTGTTGCTGCTGCAGTTGTGGTTCAACAGTGTTGTAACTTCCACTGTCAGCCTCCCCACTAATGCTTGGTGGAAAAACTCTGCAGCTGTGTAAAAACTAAATTTTCACAGAAAGATAACAATGTATAGAGGAAAAACAGCTGACATTGCCCTCTGCATCAGTGCGGGTACACTGATCCAGATTTATTCCCTGAAAAGCCATCTAGCTTCAATGTCATTTTCAATAGGAGAAATTCCATAGAACTCCCTGCTTACTTGTTTTTGTTTTTTTTCTAATACTTACCATCATCTTTCTTCTAATGAAGAAAAGGAAGTATCATGACAGTATTTCTCACAACAAAATTCCTGTATTTTACCTGCTGTTAAGACTAAGAATGTCTTAGTTACTAAGAAATGTTTCATCACGACTCCTCAACATGAACACGGGCTTCCTAGACCCAAACTCACCCCAGGGGAGACTTAGTATCTGCCAATAGTTTTACTGGGGAGAGTCCTAACATTTATTCTGCCTTTCAGTGGACAGGTATCAGAGCTTTTATTCAATCAGTTATCAAGCCAGGTGCATAACATGAAGCAGATGAGTAATCCAAACAGATTGTTGACTCAGGCACAGGAGCAGATGAAGAAGACTTTAGAAAAAGGGCTCCTGAGAATGCATTATATATTTGTTTGTTCCATTAGGCCTGTGGCAGAAGGAGATGTTCTTGTGCTGAGGGCATTTGCGTGGGAGTGGGGAGCTCCGGTTTCATTCCCAGCTCTATTCTGTGTGTCCTTGGGCAAGGTCATTTTACTCTTTTATGCCTCAGTTACCCCAACCGGCAAAGTGGGAACAGCAGCACAAAGCGGTGCTCTGGGCTTCCGGTATTTGTGAGCTACTTTATCCACAGGTCTCAAAAGGGCAGTTTTTAAATAACTTAGTTTTATGTCAGAGCTGTCTGGAGGAGCAATGTGATGAGGGATCACACGTAGAGGAGGCTAGCAGGAGCCTGCAGGGTCTATAATACAGGGGAGGGGTGAATTCCAGACTCCAGTCCCCTGAGCTAAATATCCTTGTCCATGTGGTCCTTGGCTGTGCTGGAGAGGCGGCTTCATTAGGATAACATTTCTGTTCAACTTTTTTTGTGGTGTTTTGAGAACGCAGGCATTCTTTTCTAGTCTAATGTTGTGCTAAGCCTATGGTAAACTAACATCCCGAAGGGTGCTAACGGGTGTTACAGAGTGTTAAGGGGTAATAATATCTCTACTTATAGCACTGCTCTCCCTTGGGAAAAAAAAAAAAAAAGAGCTGCAGGGCATAGTTTTCCGAGCAAAGCAGAGAGGTCTGCCATAACCCCGAGCCCTGTCAGCAATAATGCAGAGTTCAGTTATGACCTTTTATGGTTTTGCTTTTCTTCTGCTGATGAATTTCAAATGAAGGCTTTGCCAGTGCTGTCAGCATGGACAGTGTTCAACTGGCTTTTGCAGCATATTAAATACCTTCTCTGGCTAAACAGCTTGTGGAATGGAATTAAATTGTTTCTTTCTGTCTGTTCTTTATCTGGCAGACAAGTATCACAATAGCTAATAATAGTATTATAAAGTAATATGATAACTGGATTTAGAAAGAAACCAAACCAATTTTGAGAGCAGATAAAGAAAACTACCTCAGAGACGTTGCTTCAGTGCAGTCTCTGTTCGTAAAAGAAAAATCACTTTTTTTCAGAGGCTGTGATTATAACTGCTCTCAGTTTTCAGAGAGACTTTTCGACTTGAATAGCATTGCTGCTTAAGAGGCTGCCAGAGCCCTGCAAGCTCTTAATGCGCAGCAAACCCCAGGGCCTTGCTTTGGCTCAGCCTGACCCTCCCATCAAGTAGCAGAACAATTTCCATTTCCCTGCACTCCGAGTTAGATAAGGAGATTGCTGCCTTTTTTGGTCTCCTGGAATGGTGCTTGTGTTCTGCGGGCTCTGTAAACAGAACTGTGCAGAGAAGGCAGCGAGATCTGGATAGCACGGTTTCACGTTATGTGTGTGTCCTGTATGAGCTGTGGGCTCACCACCTATGCAGAAAAAAAGTCCTTTTCCCTATCAGGAGGAATTTTGGGTTACACACCACTGACAAAAAAAGGCAAGGACCTCAAGTCAAATTTGTCTCATAAATAGCAATGATTTAAAGGCTGAGCATGCTATGCTTTATGATTCTCAGAGTGTACAAATACAAAATAATTAAAGGTTACTCTGGGCTATGTATTAAAACCCGTTTACCAAGATATTTCTGAGAATTTGTCTGAGAGGGGTGCATCTGAATTCAATTTGGGAGTAAATAATAAGAGCACTTTTCAATCCTGGAATGGTCTTAAATGTGGCTTATACATTTCATGTGAGGCCATCTCGTGACCTTACCATCTGCCCTAAGGAATGCATGCCACAAAAAATAAACTGGAATCTGACCTCCTTGCTCTGGGATAGTGGTGATTTATGTCTCCCTTTGTTGAGAAGAAGTTTGTTTTTTTTTTAATCTGTGCCTAGTTTGCTGGAGCACAAAGTGAAGAAAGCAGTAGAGTCCTCCTCCACATCACCTCCACTCCCCTCTTACTTCCCTGTGCATGGTGTATAGAGTTGCTACTGCTGTTTTCTCTGTGCCACTAGTGGCAGTGACTTTATGCAGTCTCTGCTGCTGTGCAGAACAGTCCCTGAGGCAGGCTGGAGGCCAAATTAGCTGCTTGTCCATCTCCTTTGCCTGCCACTAAGCTTTGGGAGCCAGCTCAGGGCATCTCTACTGACATTCCTAAAGAGATTAGGTAGGGAGCTTTGTGCTTGAGTCCTCCTTAGCATTTAACTGTCCAACCTCCAACTCTCTTGTCAGCCTCTGCATTCACACTATCAGGCAAGTGAAGTGATCGTGCATCCTAGCAAAAGAAGCATAAGTACTGTCTGCTGCGAAGGAGGCGAGGATTGTAGGATTCTGACCAAGTTCAGCAGGACCCTATGGACACAGCCAATTTGACTGTGGCAATCTAGAATATTGTAAAGCATAGTGAAGTATTCATTTTGCTGTTATATGTGTGCTGTAAATTAGCCAAGGCTGGAATATCCCTAGTTTCATATAGTTAAGACATCTTATGGTAGAGAATATATACATGTTTTTTCTTGTTGCGTATAATAATGAAACTGAAGTTAGAGCTCGGTATTTTAAATTGCTACCCCTGTAGAAATATTCACAAGGAGCAGTGTATTTTTGGATGCACTCCCTTCCTTCATGTTCATGTGTTGACTTGTGGCTATAGTTTGCTCCAAAACAGGAATACCAAAAATTGTGGTCCAATGATGCTGTATAAAGACCTCATAATATAAGCTAAAGTATAAGGTATGTTTGTGTATGTAAAAGGCTGCACATGATGTGCAAATATTGCAGATGGGCACTCAAGTTCTTTAACGGCATACTAAACACTAAAACAGAAGGACAAAATAGAGAATTGTGCATGACTTCCACACCCCTCCTCAACCCACTGGATGTTTTTATTGGAAGCAGTTAATTGTGCTGATAGAGATTTCATATTTCAGAAGGGAATGTAGTTTGGCAAAATATCCTAGTTTTCAATACAGACAGATGAATAAAGGGTAACCTTTAAAATCCCCATAGAATAAACTGTTGAGAAACCAAACAGACACATGGAGAGACCATCTGCAAGTTCTCTGAATGTGCAGAGCTCTAGAACACCATCCAGTGTGATAACAAATAATTTTTAAGTGTGGTAAAATGGTACATACACATCTGTCATACTAAGAAAGAGCAAAGATTAGGCTTTCATTCTTGTTTATGATCTCTCACAGCAGCTACTACCCCAGTATTTATACACTGAGCAAATCTGCAAGCACATGGTAGACTCCAAACAAAAACATACATCTTTCTGGCTCAAGAGAGTCCAGCCAGGGTTGCAGGTTTTCATCTTTACCTACTGGGAAAATTTTATTAGGAAAGCAGAAATAGTCCCAGGGCTGGCAGATATTAGACTAAAGCCATGTAGCGTTTTCTTTACCACTGATGTCCCCTTGGCCATGAATTCTCTCCAGTGCTCACATACCTAGAGCCTGGCTTCTGTAAACTGTGCTGGCCAAATGGACTGCAGTTATCTAAGTGAGTCATGGAAAGAGAGGTCACTAAGGTAACTGTGGCCTAGGTAACTCATAAATCATGCCCAGAGTTTCATTTGGAAACAGAAGTGTGTTGAAAGTCAGCAAAGAGAGACCATGTTTTCAAGCAACATGGACAATTCTACAATTCTATGATTCCATGTCCTTCCCAGGAAGCAGGCTACTGTGCTCTGCAAAGACTGAAGCACATGCATTCCTTCCTCCTTCAGTGTAAAATTCAAAGCAGAGCATTAGAGCAAGCTAATGCTGCTTTTTTTTAAAAAACCCAACAAAGTCATACTGTCCACATTTAGCCACGTGCATAGCAGACATCAGAGAATCTGCATGATTTTGACAGCCTGAACAGATGCCTCTATAGGTGATAGACTACTGGTTTACCTTTTCTTCAAAGTATTTTCCTCTTGCTATCAGCAACAGCCCTGTTCTGGTTGGATTTAGGATTAAGTCAGCTGTTACTTATCCAAGTTCTATCTGCATCTTGAGATGATGCAATGATGACTATATAGGAGCAGAACAAGACACAGAGCTGAATACTCTTCTAATGTACAGACTTTGAAGAGGACAGAGGTAGCATCATTCCCTACAAAGTCTGCACGGGTAAAAAGTTGTACTGAAAAGACGATGGTTGTCACTGCTTTTTCACTAAGATGATACAATCCATGTGTACCGCAGAACCAGCTCTCTGGTGGCTGCTGTAGTATTGTACAAAGGTTCTGTCATTGTAAATGGTGTGAGCATTGAATTCACAGTCCTCTTGAAGCTCTGAGGAGGCTGGGACAGGACTTGCAGAGAAAAGAGGGGTGCTGCTGTTCTGGCACCAAGAGATCAAGATTCAGTTCTTGTCTTTGATACAATCTCTCTTTCTAATCTTGGACAAATCATTTGACCTCTCTGTGATTCAGTTCGTAATATCTCACTATAAATTCATCCTTGTTTAAATAGTCCCTTATATTATGCCAGAAAATGAGGCAAGTAAATTGTGACAACTAAGCAGGGCAGTAAGCTGTTCCAGAAGTTAAAGACAAATGGTCTCTGATTTTTTGTGGTTAACAAGAGATGTTCTGTATAATGATGACTCTTCATGAAATGGTGTTTTAATTGTTGCCAAAATGAATAAAGATAATCTACATTTTCGTAGCCTCTTTTTTTTATACCTGGGCGTTCTCATGCTGAATGCAGCAGCAAACCCTCCGTGTCCATCTCCCTTCTTCCCTTCCAGACTTTTCCCTCATACTCAAAAGTTCTATTTATATATCTTTTAATATGTTTAAGTTATGTAAGGAGATGGATTATCCATCACAATTGTACTAAAAGGATTTACAACAGTTTTTCCAGGGAAGTCATTGATTAATGGAACTTGCATTCTTCCAAATAGTGAACTGATATTTAAGTGTCTTGATCAGATTAGAACACCCAATTTTCCCTCTCTAAGTAAAACCACAGCAGTCTCAGAGAAGTCCCTCCATCCAAGAACTAAAGGTATGTTTATGGCAAACTGTGGCTATTTCTGTCTGCTCAGTGATTTTCCTAGGAATGATAATTTGAGTATGGAGGGATAACTGATACAGTCTGACACAGTAAAGCTTTAATCAAAGTCAACAGCAGTTTTCCACAGCATTTGGATGTTTATATTGCTGAGAAACTGGCTATATTTTTTGGCTAGTTTGGCAGCTCTGCCTTTAAGGAGAAAGTTACAATGTCCATTAGCAGTTTTAACCAGCAACACAAAATGATTTTATCCATCCATGTCCAGTGTAGCCACTGTTCATAGCATCTCACACTTTCTATCTTTTTCTTTTAATCTCTGTCATTTTATCCCATCCTTTGATTTCTCATTCAACCTTTGGCCACCAGTTCATCCAGATCAACATCATCATTACTTTGTAGGTTTTGCTAGATTACTTCTGAGAGAATTATTCCCAAGGAAGATATTTGTTCCCTTTAAAGTCTTTTGAAGTGCTTAACTTGCATAATTATTTTCTTAATCACTAAATTTTTTAAGAAAAGTCGACATTCTTCTGTCTTAGGCAAACATTCATTTCAAATAACTGTAATCATTAAACTTCATTTTGAAAAAGTCACAGAACTGCAAACTTTTTGTATTGTGTTGGATGTTGTATAATTGGTTGCTCATCTGCACACCTGGTTCTGATGATATTGGCTCTATTCATGCAAGTAAGGCTCTATTCATGCAAGCATTCAAGCAAGCTTCCAACTAAGGAAAAGCAAAAGTTCCCATTTTCCACTTCCCCAACAATTTCGAAAATGCACATGAGATTAAAAAAAACCTCAATATTTAAATTGAGTCTTCTAAGTTGATTTCCTTTTTACTAAAAAAGTGCACTAGACTTCCAAAAACTGCTTATAGACAAATTCATCACCCTTCAAGATCTGTGTTTCTTTATCAACAAACTGGTTTTGGTATCTCCAATACCCAGATAGAGTTGGATAAGTGGCACATTATGAGGCTTGAGAGGTCAGAAGTGGCTCTAAAGTATTGAAGCAGATGAAGGGAGCTGGAGGAAGACATCACAGCCATGGTGATCATTACAGGGGTAAACCTCTAAGGAAGTTCACCATGGAGAGATTTGCACTATTATGGGAGACTTGATTTCAGTACTGGTTTTAGTCTCAGTAGTTTCTTGAATGGTAGCAGTGAAGGGCATTAGGCTCCCACATGGCTTAGTAAGATACCTAACAGCCCGTGTTGAGGCCCATGTGGGACTGGCATCCATGTTGGCTAATTCAGGTAAGTCTATCCTCTACAGTTACTCCTTTTCATTGTTGGACAAACCCCTGAAGCAGAGCAATGTCGTGGAAAGAAAAGGGCTGTTAGCTATGGCCAGTAATTCCCTAATGAAACTCTTATCTCTTACCTTCATGATTTCACCTAATGAGCTGTGCATACGTGTTTTTGCAGACAAACCAGACCCACCTGCCGGAACACCTTGCGCATCAGACATACGGAGTTCCTCCCTCACGCTCTCGTGGTACGGTTCCTCTTATGACGGTGGAAGCGCGGTGCAGTCCTACACCGTGGAGATCTGGAACTCAGTAGATAACAAATGGACAGACCTCACTACGTGCCGCAGCACCTCTTTCAATGTGCAGGACCTGCAGGCTGACCGGGAGTACAAATTCCGCGTGCGAGCTGCTAACGTGTACGGCATCAGCGAGCCCAGTCAAGAATCAGAGCTGGTAAAAGTTGGAGAGAAACAAGAAGGTTAGTTCTTAAAAAAAAAAAATCTAAATTCAATTAATTGATATCTTAACAGTTCCCCCGTGAGGTCAAGCAGCTGCACTCGCTCCTTCGTGTGTGCTTCTGTGCAAGGAATGCTTGTGCTGCCTCTAAGTATGCTGAAGTCCCTTTGCAGACTTCATGCAGTCCCTGAGCATATAAGTTTTGCGTGCAACCATTGTGGAAACTTGGCTTCAGTGATCCCAAAACCCTGCCTCATGAAAGCAGCCAATAATTGGACTTCTGGCTTGCTGTGTGAATGCTCTCACAGACTTGTGTAGTTCAGTGCACAGGTAATGGGAAGTGAAACCTTTCGCACATAAGTTATACATTCAGATCGTGTCCAGCTGGACAATTATATTTAGTGGCTTACCTGAAATGTACTGATGGATTCATGAGTTTACACCGTGGAACAACAAGCCATAAACACTCTCCCAAATTTGCGTTTGGAAAGTGTGAATGTGCTTGCTGCTGGCCAAGCACCAAATATGCAGCAGAAACTGAATTAGCCTCTCATACCTAGTTGTCAATCCTGTGCTTCAAATCCCAGCATGGCAAAGCGCTTCAGACCTGTTGCTTCTACTACACCAATCTGGTGAATTCAAGGTTGTCTTACTTAGCACATTGGTTTTGCACAGTTATGGTGCTAGAAATATTTTTTAGCATTTTTGATTACAGTTGCCCACACTTGTAAAAATATTTTTCAGTATCTTTTGCCTCTGTTTCGCTGTTGAATTTTTGCTTAAGATCTCAAAGTACTAATGGGAAGAGCTAGAATATTTTAGAAATTATTCAGAAACTGGTAATAAATGTTAAACACACACAAAGATCAGCATTATTTTTTAAAAAACAGATACTGAATGCGTATTTTTGTGCACACCCACATCTGCCTACTGTGCTACTATCCCTTTGATAGTCCTACCACAGCAAAAAGCCCAGACCAGGAATAATGTATTTTGCCATTTTTCCCGTCTCTGAGGAGTGGACTGTGTGTTGTATCTCTCCCTCCTTACTTTAATGTCTGCAGGGCTTTGGAGTTTTAAGGGTCTCACATAGTCCTTGTGATGTTATCTTTTATTGCCACAGCAAGACAAAGTGATAGCACAGTGGTACAGCATCACACAACTGTGTAAACCTCTCAACAGACATTTACAAATCATATTTCTCTTCAAGTGCTAATTGGATGCATTCTGAGAAATTACTTTCCCTTATTTTAAAGACTTGAAGCCTGATCTAAATCAAGATGCAGCTTTTCTTCAAAAGGTGAAAAATAATATTAAAATTTAAAAGGTAGCTAGATGATATTGGCTCTTCATAATAATATTCTCTGTGTTTGAATGCCCTCTTTCTTTAGTTGCAGGACAAACATCTTCTAGAATTGGGGACCTGACTCTCCCTACATTTGTTTTTCCTACAGCAATCACCACTTGTGCTGGACCAAAGAAAACAAGATATTTTTCTTTTTAAAACTGAGAGTTTTCTTGCACAGATTTAATACAAAAAGGCTAGAAAGCATATGAATCATTGTGCTGCATATAAAACAAAAAAAAAAAAAAGAAAAAGGTTGTTTTGATTGAAAAGAAAATGCATTCTATTTACAGAAGGGTGGGTTGTCCTGCTGTTCTCAATGCCAGTGCTTCTTTATTTTAATGCAGGATACTGCAGCTAGTGTGGATAAAGGGCAAGTCATATAAAGCGTGTTTTTTCAAGTGTGTGAATATAACTGGTGCTTTAATTAAAGGCAGTGGAAAATGCATGTGTTCAGCACCTCTCAAAGTCAGGACTTAAAGCTGCCATCTATGTAAACAGCTGAGTAACGGGATTTTCCATTGCTGACAGAAAGACTGATTACTGATTTTCACACTGTGGTGGCCAGTGCATATTAGCAATCTCAATGTAATCTTAGTGAAGAAAGGCACAGCTAACTTATCCCTATGCATTTAAAGAAAACAGCTACTAAAATAAGGTTGCAAGTCACAACAACAAGTCAAAGATTAAAGGAGGCATTGCCATGTTTGAGGAAAATTTGGTACTGTTGACTCATTTCTGAGAAAGGTTTTAGCACAGCTACTCAGCACTTACCAAGCTCAGATATGTTCCGCTTATGTAATTTAGGCTTCCACTAGTGGACCAAAATGTTTCTAGTTCATGGCTTCAATATAGTGTCGCTGCAGAACTGGGAAGTGACTTCTTTGTCTAATCAGTATTTGGCAGACATTAACTACTGGCAGCGTGGCGGGGATCAGCTCCCTTATGCAGCCCTTAAAAGGGGAGGAAAATGTGATGTGCTCTGTGCAGACATGGTTTCTAGCTGGGGAAGATCTGAGGACAGCTTCCCTTGAGTGGGGAGGGCTCGCTTCCCTCCCTGCTCTTCTGGTGAATCCCTGCAAACCAGATAGTCTCTGCTGGGACATACAAGAGCTGCAAATCCAGAAAAAAAAAAAAAAAAAAGAGAAAGGCTTTAGTAACAGATTATACCTACTTGACTGGCGTTGGTATCAGGATACAGATGCAGCATTATGTGTTGGATGTGCAAAGGTGATACCCATGCACCAGATCACCTATATGCTCACCCTGCATCCTTTCTTTCTGGTGTTTTCTTCTCATCCCCTGCATCTAACTCTATACTTTGAGGCACCCAACGGCATCCAGAGCACAGCATTAATGTTTCATAACATAAATCTGTTGAGACAGTAGGGATAAATCACCTGGTTAGAGCTTGAGCTCTACAATGGCAAAATGCAGCTTCAGCAGAAAAAGAAGACTTGTACAGGTCACTGTGCAACTGCCTTTGCAGTTTCTCAAATTACTGTCATAGTCACAGGTCTTAGGAGCAAGCCCAAGCCATGTAAATAATATATAACAACATTCCAGCTACATCCCCTTTCCCCTTATACCTGCAGGCAACACAGGGAGCACCACATAAACTGGTGCTACTGACAATTCGTGCACATGAAAATTGAAAATTAAAAACACGACACTTAGGCCAGCTCTGTCTCATGTCACTGAGCTTGCCAACATCTCTGCCTGCCTTTGAGTATTCCTGCAGAACTGAGGCTCCATTTGGACCTCAATGATTTAAAAATTCAGCCATGCTCAGGAAATTGCATGCTGTCCAAATTTTCTAGTCATCTTGAGCCTGAAAAATTTGTCTGAATGCTTTGCAGGAAATCTTTTCAGGTACAAACCGGCTTTACTTTTGGCTTTGCAACCCAAAAAATGTACGGAAAAGCTAGAAAAGGATCTGTCGTTGAACCAGAAGTGTTATTGATTTTAATATTTTAAATTTATTTTCTATTTCACTAAGGCATTCCTAAAGCTATTTGTTGGTTGACTTTGAGCTGATTCAGTATGCTGACATTTCTAGGAGGCAGGTATAGCAGACAAGTACTGCAAAACACATGAATTTCATTTATAAAGAAATGGTCACAAGATTGTGATTAGGTGGTCAACAGTCACATAGAAGCAGTGAAGAGATTTTAATTATGAAGTTAATGCACAAACTCTCTGCTTTTTGCTGCCTGACCATGAGGTCCACCAGTTACCCCTGTTACTGTAAATAATTTAATTATTTTATATAAGTACCACATCCTATATAATAATTTGCTTATGTTTTTTTATTTTCATCATAGAAATTAAAGAGGACGAAGCAGAGCTATCTGACGATGGTAAGAAGTTCATATTTTAATCAGGACAAATGGAAGTGTGTGGTTTTAAGTCATGTTTTACGGTGGCTTTAATCATGGTCCTTATTCCTTATTTGTAGAAGGGAAAGAAACAGAGATCGAATATCGGACGGTTACTATCAACACTGAACAAAAAGTTTCAGATGTCTATAATATTGAAGAAAGACTTGGATCGTAAGTACTATATTGTGCTTTTGAGGACATGGAGTTTTTGAGGCTATCGGTCAATTTTAAAGATCACACGCATTCATTCTTTGACAGTGTCTTGCACTTTCAACGTTCCACCTCCTCTGTTACAGTAAAAATAGATCTTAATATATGTTGGCTGCCACTCTATAAAGATCCTTTATTCCTATTAATCAATAATTTTAAATAGGCACTACATGCATTTCTGGCAAGGAAAGTGGAGCCAAGTAGTGAATAAACCTAGAGGATTCATTTGTTGTTCAGCATTCTAAAAGCTAGCTGAAAAAAAGGTACCCATTGTGCACTTGCTTTTCCATTATATCCATTAGTGGTAATAAGATTATCCTGCCCACAGGCTAGAATCTCTGTTGACAGCAGTCATAATCCCAAGAGCATTAACAGTATTGCTCATTGAAGGTCAGTGATTAGCCTGGCTGCGTTCCTCAGCGCTCAAACTCGTGGTTCTGTGAATGGCAGGCCATGGTAACCTTCTAACGATGTGTGCTGCTGGTGGGGCTGACGGCAAGGGGATCCTGTGTCCTCCCGTTAACAAGTATTGATGAGTGTATCATAGAATCCATACAGCAATGAGAAAATAATAGTTCTGAAGCCTTGAGCATTAGGATTCTGATTTTCACCTATACCCGAGATGTCTCCTATCTGCTGCCCCTTCAGAGTTGTATGACCTATAGAAAAACTGTGTGCAGAAAAATGAATTTTATGAACTAAAGCCTGGTAGGAGTCCATTTTTCAAACCCTCTTGTATCCAACTAGCTAATTGGGATAGCAGGGTATCTGTAAATGCAGTATTCCTTCAAAAGTTCTTGTGGATTACTCTGCACAAAACCAGTACAAAACAGTACTTGATATGAAGACATTTTTATTTCAGAATGGAGTGGTTGCGCTCGAATATTTAGTAAAATGTTGCTATTCAAAATGGCCCATACATTGCAAAAACTTTTAATGGAAATAGTTATATATTTTCAGGGGGAAATTTGGACAAGTCTTTAGGCTTGTTGAAAAGAAGAATGGAAAAGTTTGGGCAGGAAAATTTTTCAAAGCATATTCTGCTAAGGAAAAAGAAAACATAAGGGATGAAATCAGCATCATGAACTGTCTACATCATCCAAAACTTGTCCAATGTGTAGATGCCTTTGAAGAAAAAGCCAACATCGTTATGGTCTTGGAAATGTAAGTACAAATCAGATCACGTAACAAAGCTAATAATGTTGAAAATAATTGTGCATACAAAAGTAGCAACTTACCTAGACATGGGACTTTCCAAAACTTTGGCATCCTCAAGGCCTGGATGATTTTCACATGTTGCAAGTTTTTCCAATTATTTATACAACTTGTTTAAACTGTATAAGTAAATCTGTGTTGTATCTCTTAAAAATCAGTGAAGATGTGTTACAGTCCTTATTGTCTAGTTTGTTTGTTTTTTAATTGAGTACATGTGGTGTTTTTCTACAATTTTTTCTATTACCAACTTGGGAAGGGAGAGAAAAAAAGTCAGCTGCAATTTGGGCTTGCATTTAGAACCGAAAACATGTTTAAGGAGGAGAAAAAAAATCTTTTTTTTCTTTAGGCAGTTCTAAACAGATATTGAAGAAGCTTATGTCAAATTTCACCTAAGCACTGATGAGTTTTCTCTTGAAGACAATGAGATGTTGGTGCACAACAGATTGCAGGAAAGACAGATACGCTTGAGAATGCAAATATCTAAGTTACATTCTACCAAAATAGCTGAACTTCTGTGAAAAATTCAGCCAGGCAAAACTATAGCACCCAAGAGGTACTGGAAACAGTTCAGTTTTCATCAAGTGCTCTATCAGGTTTTATATTTTTAAGAGACTTTAAAGGATTAGTCTGACATGTTTTTCCTGCAACAAGAAATACTCTGATTGTTAAATATTTAATAAAGGATGCTGCCTGAAAAATCCACAGAATAATACAGTGAATGTTCTAAATCTAGATCAGTAGATGCAGAAAGATCGGTTACACCGACTGTCCTCCTCCCCCCTCCCTCCAAAAAAAAAAAAACCAATAAATTGATTAATTGGTCTACCCTTAATGTCAATATACAGATTCTCCACGATGGTCCAGGTATAGCTGTTGTAGAAGGGGATTTCTCCTTTACCTGAAAGACATTGCAGTTCCATCCTGTATAATTAAGTAAAGCTGAATTTGAACACAGTCTATGTTGCTGACTTGTTCTTGCTGAGTAAGATAGCAACACTTATTTTTACCACCCAGAAACTGTTTGCCTTGGAGTTTTCCATACCACTGCAGGAAATAGCAGAAAAGGACCATAAAAGCAGTGCTGTAAAGCATCTCAAAGGCCTGTGACTTAAATGTCTTTGTATTTGAAGATAGTAGATATTTATTTCCAGAAAAGAGTAGGTTCAGAGAACGTTCATGCACCAGAATTCATTATAAGAAAAGAATATGCACAACATAGGATGGAAACTAATGGTCAGACTTCAAAAACAATAAGAATGATTTGCATCATCCAAAACACACCTGCTTAATGTGAATCCCATACTTGTGGCAGTAGTAGCTGGAAAGAACATGAAATCCTGCTCTATGCTGATGTTTTTTCCCAAAAGGTTACATCAATCACTGTTCTGCTGCCACATCTACTTCATGCGCTTTCTGTTCAATGAGGAGAGTCAGGCTTCCTGAGGGCTGGAAGTGCTGAATAAGATAGAAATTGGTGAAAGCAAAAGAGACTATATATCTATTTTGCTTGCTTGGCACTTGCCTAGATTATGTGCAACCTACTGTTGCACGAGCGTATTTCAGAGACGGGATCTCCATTATGCAACCTTGGTACTTGTGTGCAAGAAGGTGCTTCTATTTTTAGATT
Organism: Scolopax mira; assembly: GCA_004320125.1. Lineage (NCBI taxonomy): Eukaryota > Metazoa > Chordata > Aves > Charadriiformes > Scolopacidae > Scolopax > Scolopax mira. Next base: position 181,501 of record BJBW01006209.1, read on the forward strand.
CAGCAGTTGAGCAAGCTGGTGACAGCAAGGGAAGGGAGCCCTACTTAGCTTGGAATTGGGAGCTGGCAGACCTAATGGAAAACAAGGAAATGTATAAAGAGTTTCAAATAGCATATGGCTTTAACACTCCATTAGTTCCCCCCGCCAACAAAGGGGTTTTACTTCTTAAAAATACAGAAAAGTGCAATCAAATTTAAAGTAATTTTGCTAACCCCTATGATTAGGATATGATTTTAGTTCAGGGTGGACACCTTTTGATTTGAGTGTGGGGTTCAATGAAATAGAACTCAACCAATAGAACCCCAAACTCACTGAAATTTCCATAGTGTCGAGCACTGTAGGAGCAGAGGTTCTTAAAGCAGCCCCAGGCAGGCAGTAGCTCTGGACCAGGTCTGGGGAGGGAGATACTTGTGTGACACCTTGGTAGCCTCTGTACTGTCACACGTTGCCCAGCTGACACAGCCCCAGCGTGGCAACTGCACCTGTATTGCTAGAGAGCCACGGATGGATCATTTCTGCTTTAGCTGTGAAGCTATTTCCTTGCATATCAAAGAAGTTGTGGGAAATACCTTCAAAAATTCCTAATATCCAACGTGTTCTCAAAGCTGTAACGGAGTCTAAAAGCATTGATTTCAAAGAAATGGAGCTCTCCTGCCAACAGTCTCCTTTTAAACTAGATTTAAACAGTAACTGAAATTTAGCATCTCCCCTCCACTTAAATAGGAGCTACTGATGAGGAGCACCTTTGGATTTTTCTTCCTGATATTCAACCTAAAATTTTCATTTTAAGTTTATTCCCATATATTTATTATAACTTTAACTTCAGCCCCTCTCCTCTCATATTATCACACCACTATTTTATATGGTTTGGTTTCATGTTTATAATAAATTCAGAAATTTTTATCATTCATTTAAAATCAAACAAACACTCTAAGGGTTCAAATAATTTGATGCGTTCTTCTCTGGAAACCCTTCCATCTACTATTTGCTGTGGCAAATCTCAGGCATTTCCTTTTCAAATGTAGCAATGTACCTGCTCCACAATAATCATCTCAGTGGAAAAAGAATATCTGAAAAACAGTAGCACATTGTGAATGAAATCCAGCACTGGGAGTTAAGTGCCTTTAATTTTACAAACTTCAGATAGTCAGTTTATTTTGGCATAGATAAGAGGAAGGTTATTGTTCTGCAAATTAAGATTATTAAAGCAAAATTTCATCAGTAAACTCCATTCAGTGTGATTTAAGTCTGCAAATGCCACTGAAATTTTCTCTTTTTTTTTTCTAGGGGAGGTTTATTAAAATGTAGTTAAGTATTTGGGCAACTCCAGAGTAGATTCTTCTGACTGTTCCTCCATGACCAAAACCTTATAATACAATACTTTTAAAATGTGTATTTTATGACTCTATATACAGGAATATATTCCTCTGTGACTCTATGTAGAGAAAACAGGAAAGTGGAAAGTCAAAAAAAGAATGAGAGATATAGATTCTGAACTAGTGACTGTGTGAAGGAATCCAACTTCACCTTCTGTGTCTACGTAGAACCTAATCTGCGTTGGTTCAATTCAGCTTCCTGACCTGGCAAAAATTAAACTGGATTTGGCTCAGGATATAAATGCAAAAATATGTGTTCTATAAACACAACTGCAGTTTAATCTAATGATGCTACTAGTGAGTCAAGAGGTCCCAGGGTGAAAACAGCATGCAGATTTATTAACAGGAGTTAATTTCAAAATAAGATGCTAAAAAACAGTAATTGATACAATGGTATGATTTCTGAAAATGTTTCACTTTAGGGATCTGAAAAGTATGGCACTTTTATACTAAAAATAAGCTATCATTATCTAGTCAAAAAACAACTGGTATTTTTGTATTATTAGGATGGTTATTTGGAATTGCAGAGTGCTCCAGATATAAACATTTTGCATGCAGATGTTTTCATAAATCCTCCAAATGATTAATGTCTTATTGAAGTAACAAAAAACCTTCGTGTCAGAGGACTTGGTAGCCTCTGTACTGTCACACGTTGCCCAGCTGACACAGTCCCAGCGTGGCAACTGCACCTGTATTGTTAGAGAGCCATTGATGGCTCTCTATATAAGTATATCCTGGCCTTAACAGAGATGTTTATTCAACAGCTTTAGCCATATTATTGGCTTTATGTTACAGATACATTATAATCCAATGTAACCTTGCAGTTTGTCAAGGGTCTTTTATTCTTACTGTTTTCATATTAATAGGAAATGCAGTAGCATTTCTAATTATATACTTTCTGAAATACTATAGCCAAAACAACAAATATGTCCAGAACTACAGATGTTTCAATTTCAGTTTACTGCATGAGGGATATAATCATATATCTGACAACCTACAAACACTGTGAGGCCAGTTTTCAGTTGTGTGTTTTCTTTCTGTGACTGAGATGTTTGATTATACATTTGGCAATAAGCCAAATGGAAGCTGCAAAATATTAAGCCATATAAAGACCATGGAGCGTTTAACTTAGAACAGATTTTTAAGAGCAAAGCTGCTCTTCACCATTTGCTCCTTTCTGTATGGGTCATTCACTTGCTGCATACAATAAAGTATTTCCCATTTTTGGATGTAAGCAGACAAATCAATTCAGTGATTTCTCAGACTTAAAAAAAAAAAATAAAACCAACAAAACACAAAACAACCCAAAGCACAACTTAAATTTTGTTTTATTAAATCTAGGCTAAAAATGTCCCACTTCAGTTCCACATATTTCAATCCAGGAGATTCTACAAAGATTAATTATTTCACATCTTAAATAAGCATTAAAATGGAATTGACCTACAAGGAGCATGATGATAGTTCAGTTAAAAATAGCAGCACTGAAGGAGTTGTGGGTTATATCCTTGTCCTGTCATAGCTATGGAGGAAATTCCCTCGGAGCTCACTTGGATCAGTAATTTACCCTTTGAGCTTTGCATTCCAATTAATTGTATCATTTGAATTCTTCCATCTTCAGCTTTTCTTTGTCACTCTCAATCTCTCTTCTTCCCAAATTTTTGCCAATCTACTAGAAGTTTTGTCCTCTTTTCCTGGGACTCATCCCAGGTATTTTAGTTTTCTTTATTTCTGAATTATGTATGTGCCCTTGGGTAGTGATGGAGCAGTGAGTATCAGGCTCGGAGCCTGGAGCAGTGTTAGAGACACATGTCAGCAGGGTGACAATCACACAGTGCAGGCTTTACTGCCAGGGGCAGGGGCTGCATCCTAAAGGGGGGATGTAAATCCAGCTACACCCCTACCACCTAGGATAACAATATGAATGTTTTACAGTCCTAACCTAGGAAAGATGTTCAGATGTTCAGAATGGAAAAAATCTATTGATTTATACCACACACAAGAGGTGATTCTTCCTACGTGATCTGTGTGTCTATGGAAAATGCCATCGCAAAACATAAAATTGCATCCTGAAGTGACTATTGCAAGCTTGAACTATCTGTGTAAAAGAAACAGTTTGATTACTTCCAAAAATGGCAGTGATACAGAAGGTGTTTTATTCTGTCTTTCATAGGGTTTCTGGAGGAGAACTCTTTGAACGAATCATTGATGAAGACTTTGAACTGACAGAGAGAGAGTGCATTAAATATATGAAGCAGATTTCAGAAGGAGTTCAGTACATCCATAAGCAGGGAATTGTCCACTTGGATTTGAAGCCAGAAAATATTATGTGTGTCAACAAGACCGGTACAAGTATCAAGCTCATTGACTTTGGACTTGCAAGAAGATTAGGTAATGACTTTTCTATCTATTCCAATATGACACGGGGAAAAGGGCAGGACAAACAGCAATTCATGCTTACTATTATATTATTTCATGTATAGTGTAAACATACATCTTCTGTATAAGTAGTTATGTGTTTAAGAAAAAATAGAAAAGGGAAAAAAATAGACATTCAAGAGTAAGAATAAGGCACCTCATCTTCACAAGGAGTTTGCAGTGACATGTATACAATCTACCTGTCTGTCTCTATAGTTGGTATCCCTGTAAATTACAAGGTGAAATACACAGTAGTAATAATGTTAACAAATATTTACATTTGCTAAAGGAAACCATAAAACACTAACTCTCTAACTGTAAAAAATAGAATAACATCTTGATGTTCATTAATACTACAAATCCTTGAAACTTCTGTAACAGCAGGAGTTAAGGTGTTTTTCTAGAAGACTTTTAGATATGAGTAATTACATTCAATTTACATTTCCCCATTAGCTTTATCATTTCTTAACATAAACAGCAGCATATTGTCATAGATGTTAAGCATGGGAGAAATTCTGTAAAGAGCGCTGGGGTTTGGGGGGAGGGGAGAAAGTTCCATTTGACAATCTCCTCCTCTTCCTAAACTGTTTTTAGCTGTTTCCTACCATTCATTTTGGACTAAGCTTTCCACCATTCTGCACTTTGAAAGCCAAAGACCTTGAAGGGCTCTTGTCTTCTTATTGCTCAGTGTTAATTCAACTCTAAAAAGCTGCTGTGTTTGTTAGTGTTGAACGCCACCAGCATCACACCCTGACCTTTTTTAATCTTGTATTTTCACAAGAGAAAGAAAATAATTCCAAGAGTTAAAAGAACTAAAATACTTTATGAGCGTGTTGTACTGGGTGAACTGAGATACGTGGCTCTTCCACCATTAAACTGATTGGGACAATTCATGCAAATTGCAACTCTATATAAAGTGTCCCACAGCTAGACTCTTAGTTGTAGTCTTTCACCTTCCCTCTTTAAACAAAATTATATTTAATACTTACTGAAAAGTAGAACAATGATTTTTGTAAGAGTAAAACTTGGAATTACAACCCTCTGATTTTTGTAACCCGCCTACATCCCTGCTCATCCCACTTCTCTTGACACTTAAGTACAGGCTGCTGCATAATCAGGAATATAATTTTACTTAAACAAACAAAAAAAGGTATGTTGAATGAATAGGGGAAAAGAAATCTGCTTTTCAGATTTTTAGATGATGTTCAACTCCAAAGGGTTCACCAACGTGAATCTTGGTCACATGGACACTGCAAACTCAGAGATAAGGCATTTATTTCATCATTAAAAAACAGAGACTGCTGGCATTTATGTTCTTTCAGCAGTATGAAACCAATAGTTTTCTGGGAGAGTGAACTGGATTTTGCTGTTGTTGAGGAATCCGCTGAACTGTTAATAAGTTCTAGTGCAGAAGTTTTTATTATCAGAGGTGTGTGAAAGACTTCATCCCATGAAATGTCAGCTGTCAGCCTGAAAACTATACATTTACTGCTAAAGTGAGTGATTTCTCCAACAAGAGATACAATGTACCCTTTTCATAGAAATTTCTTCAACTAATACTAACTCCAAAGCACAGTTAAACCTCCATTTAGCAAAAGGAAGATCTATTTCTGTTCATATCCATAATCTTTTCCATTTTTATGTTAATCTCAGGGCATCACTGTGTTGCACAGCTGACACTACCTTGTCAGCTGCTACAGTCATGCTTTATTTAGTAAATCTCTAACCTATATATAACTTTTCTTGATGTAGAAGGATGAGAGCTATGGGCACTGACGCTTATTTGGATTTTATGGTACTGTACATCGATTTGGCTTAATATGTTACTAATTCTTGCAAAATTACATTATAGGTATTAGCTGTTTCTTTCGTTAGCCAGCTGACCTGAGTAAACTCACTGTGTGTGGCATTTCCCTAGGAAGAGAAAATGCCCTCCCATTCCATGCCCATAAAGCAAAAGCATTGTATTAATCATGAAGACATTCGTAACATTTTGGCGGAGATATTTTCCAAAAGTAGAAAACAATTTTTACTTTTCATTTACTTACAAAAATTGCAAGAAACATTTTTCACTAAGTGCTCTCTTTTTGTCAGTTGTCTTTTGTGGTGCATTGAGGGCATGTTCCTCCACTTGTATTCCTCTTGTGATTTTTAAATTGGCTGTCAAATTCACTTTGGCTTTGATAGACGTGGGATTGGAACCCTCATACTATGGACCTGACTCCGACTGAGCAGAAACTGCTCAACCACGGGTCTGCTGAAGGGAACAGTGGCTGATTTTGCACTTCAGCTTCTGAGATTTAGTTTTAACTTTTTGACATTAGTGCAAACTAATGCCTCTACATACACAGTGTTTTGATCACTTTTAAAGAAATTAGAGTCAGCTCCTTCTGCAGTCATCTTCTGCAACTAATTAGTTCTCTTACACTGTCAGGAAATACCAAAGCTGCAGCGGGATATTTTCCTGACCATTTTTGGTGTGCCGAGGGACACATGCAGAAAATTGTTTAAGATAAACTTCTTGAGGAGAAAAGAGAATGGTTTTTGAGTACTGTAAAGATATTTTTTTTTAATCAGTTGATTATATACAGTGTCGGCAACAGTTTCCAGCCAGCTTGTCAGCTTTCTATCTGAACTAAGGGATATCCAAACACAGATCCTACTTGTGTACTAAGCTTGTAAACATCGGGGTAAAGATTTGACATATTATTGAATAGAAAAGGTCTTATTCTTTTCTTTTTTTCTCTCTTTTATACACAGAAAATGCTGTATCAGTTGTTTCACACTGTATGGTTGCACTCAAGTGCCATGTTTTCAAAAAAAACATTTCTCTGACCTATGGGCAGCACATTTCATACAGCAGCCTTTTGCATATACAGTGCCTCATAGTAGTTTACACAGTGCCCAGAAAAGCCTCCAAACTTGGATGTGAAAATCCCAGCCTGAGATTTGGATGATCATGATGAAGCTTTTAGAAAATAGGTTCCTTGTGACAAATTCCAGTAATTTTTCATAAGGACAGTTGGAAAAAATTGTAGATGTTGACCTTACAAAGAAGGCAAATGGGAAGATGGGATCTTAGGCTTCCTGTTCGTGCTTGGAAACGGGTGACCTCCCACTCCTCATTGCCACTGGGACGAAGACATTACCTTTGGTTTAGTCTAAGTTAGTTTAGATTGGATACTAGGATAAGGATCCTACTTTTGGGTGCAAGAAAACTCTGGTAATGTGAATGTAGGGATGTTGTGGAATGGCTTTTGAATGTTCTTTTCAAGGGTAGTCAGACATCTGGCAAGAAGTTCTTGATGTTGGTGAACTTGGAGGGGATCTTTCCTGGGGCTGCTCACAGGCATTCTTCTGTCTGTTTCCATCTCTAGACATAGATTCTTTGCAGGGAGAGGTCTCTGAAAGAAGAGATAACATAAAGTTTCTCATTTTCAGTGCAATTAATTTACTATCACCATATCTGCATGAAGCAAAAAAGATTTCACAGCGTTTAAAATGGGAAAGTGGCATGACTGACACTGGTACTGCTTAAAAGTTGCCTCAAGCATGCTGTTCAATCACTGAGTAAGATATTAACCCCATAAATCCTTCAATTTCTATTTGGTAAATTGGGGATTTGCACACCTCAAAAGAGTACTAACTTAGGTGTATGATTACTTTTTTATGAAATGGCTTAACAGCTTTGAGTTGGAAGTAACTGTAGTGGGAAGTGCAGTAATGGGATCAGCATTTATGTTGAAAACTTGGAAGTTCTGCTAAATAAAAATATTCTGTAAAGATTCAGTGTTGTGGACAAGTAGCTTCTCTTGTAGTCTTCTCAAAGCTTTGATCTGCTGCTATTTGAGATTTTTAAAGCTTTTCTCTTGATTACAGAGCTGCAAATCTGTGTACTTTAACAGGAGCAGGAATCTGTCACATCTGTTTCTTTTCCCATTTATATCTGTTTTGTTTAGATGGTAATCTCTTTGGGAGAGGGATGGTTCCTCACTATGTCATTCTGCTGTGCCTAATCTGGATGCTACTCTTGCACAAAAGGCAAATGTAATGCAATGAATCTCACTTAAAGCAAATACTGGTTGCTCAGGCACATGTGCAAACTCAGACAAGAGTTTCCCAACCTAAACCCAAGCCTGCTTCAAGTCAGAAACAATTTATTTCCTGACATTTTTATACTGAATATGAGTTTGGAGTGTCAGCTGATGACAAAGTGTTTGTGGTCCCCCCTCACCACTTGGGAGCTCTGTGGGGTGTGGGCAAACCTGGTTTGAGAGCAGCCTGAAACCGAGTTTTACTGATAGGGCAGTGATCTGCCAGGTGCCCAGCATCGGCTGCTTTTCTTGTTGCACCACCAACCTCTGCCACTTCAAATTTCAGAGACATGCAACCCAGTATTTTCTTTCCTCTTTAAACTGTATATATATATTTTAAAAGTGTTAGATCCAAATAGTTATTTCTTATTATTATAACTTTATCGCTACTGTTTCTCTTTACAGTAGAATCCTTGAGCAGATCCCTGAGCTTTGATAGATCTTAGATAATTTGTGAAAACTTCAAGTTCTTTCTAACACTGGAATCCTGAAGTCCTCTGTGCAACTGCTGAAGTGATGGAGGGTCAAACATATTTCTACTTCAGAGCATCCAAATTTGAATTAAGCATTAAAAGTTCTCATCTTTCTTAGTTTTGGTCTTGTGGAAACTCCTTGCAATGGGAACCTTCTTATTTTATGCCTTGTATAGTGGTGTGGGCTTGAAATGATGCTTAATAAATAATTCTTTATTGCTATAGATATATCAGCTAGGAAAATAGCAGTCCAGGCCTTTTTTTTTCTTTTGTTTTTTCTTTTTCTGATAAGTATATTTAACAAAGCCACAAATATGAGGTCAAAACTGATTTTCCTGTTACTGGGGAATAATTGTTTTTAAAAATCTGCAGGCAGCAGTTAATGGCTTTCCCTTTCATTCTTCACAGAAAATGCAGGTTCTCTGAAAGTTCTCTTTGGAACACCTGAGTTTGTGGCTCCAGAAGTTATAAACTATGAACCTATTGGATATGAAACAGATATGTGGAGTATAGGAGTTATCTGCTACATTTTGTGAGTACCTTTGCTATTCTTAACACAAATCCTGACAGTTGCTGCACATACAAAATTTCCATAGGAAACTTTTGAATTCTTCTTCAATTTTCAGGCCTTTTGTATTCTAATTAGCAGCTCCAGCATGTTTAATAAAAATTCTCTGTTCTCGGACAGGTGTAATTGGTAAACTGCAGAAGTAGCAATTCTGTAAATTCAGCCATTTAGTGCTGCACATCTTGCATCATAAACCAGCAACGCTTCATCTCATTTAAAAAGACAATGTGACAGTATTTTATTATTAACTTTAAACTATTTTTCCTTTCCAGATATTAAAGAGAAATTTTTGAGCATGCACTACTAATTGAAATTTCCATTCTTTTATTCCCAAGAAAGAAAAATTTTGTGAAATTTTGAGGTCTTCTTATTCAGATTGTATCCTTCCTGGGACAGACTGAAGTATCCCAGCATTACCATATCTGCTCACAGTGAATTTTAATTTATTACTAAGCACAAACCACTGGTTAAATACATTTTATAAGCAGCATGGATCAAGCTCATGGAAATACCTTAGAGGATGGTTATCTGCAGCTCTTGGTTATGTATTTCAGTACTTGATTTGATCTTTATATGTGATCTGATAACACGTGATTATGAACTTCAATGGGTCTAGAGAAACATATATGGAAATAGGATCTCCATGCCTAGAACAGCAAGTGAACTTCCTCCAACTGTGACCTTACACATTTGATGCCATATAAACAAATGCAAAGGGAAGCTCAGTTTGGAGCATGGTTCTTTCTCCCTCCCTCCAGTTTCAATAGTAAGTAAATGGTAGATCTGCTTTGCACTCATTCTTTAAAAGGCTTCTCTCAATACCTTACTTTCTAAAAGTACTCTCCTCCCTGGCTACATTCTTCCCTGACATCTGGCAGTGCCCAGTTATTAGCCTCCTCTTCACTCAGTCTTTCTGTAATTCTGCCTGCCTTGTCAGCCTGTCCTCTTGCTCTCATACTCATTTCCAAACTAAGAAACAGCTTTTCCCTTCTTATCCTGGGCAAAAGCTACTACACCAACTCTCTTACTCCCAGAAAAGACTCTGAATATTTCTGTTATCTTCTGTTTCTTCTGTGAAGTGTTCTACACTCTTCAAGGTCACTTTGCTCTGCCAGTTTATTTAAAGGACCTTTATTTTCCATTCACTTCCAGCATTTCTTTCTAGATCTTGAAAGCTCGTTTGGACCATCCTGTAGTTCAAACAGTGCAGACCACACACGCAGTACTGGGATGACAAATTCATTTATTTCTCTAGCTTTTGAGGCCTCCTGAGTTACCGGGCACCGAAGAGCGGTGTGGAGATCCCAGCCTGCCTGAGCAGCGATGGGAAACCCAACAGTTCCATTGATGCTGCATTGCCCCCTAGAGGCTTCTTAGACATTGAGGAACAGAACGTCAGTGCACATTTAGGGGTTTTAACGTCTTCTGCTGTCAGTTGTTATCAAAGTATATGTGAGGCTTTGTGTATTTGCAGTATAAGCAGTGGCGTGGTTGATAACTGAGGCCAAAATCGGTGACAGCAGTGGTGTGTGCTGCATAGGGTACGTGCTGGAGAACGCTCTCATCATCTAAGTAGATGAGGCAAAAGGAGCAGGTGAAACAGATGGAGACAAGGTTAGATGTCTTGCCAAAGACCAGACTGCTGGCAGTGCCAGAACTGCTTCTTCCCAGTTTCTCTGTGCCACCAGAAGCAAGATGTTTGGATGCTGTAGTGTTCAGCAGATGGGATTGGGGTGTTACACAGGTCTTATAGATGACCTGATACGCCATGTGAAACATATTATGAAATTGCTGTTTACTAAGATGTCTTTAAGCTCCTCATGAGGGGAAAATTACCTTACCTAAATGCAACAAAATATTCTTTTTTGATGCATAGCTAGTAATGATTAACAGCAATAATCAGTTTTTGTCTTTCTTGTGATAAGAATAAAGTAATAGAAGTCAGGGAAGACCTGTGAGTCATTGCTTCCCCCTCCAGCCAAATGACAGGCTCCCAACCTGTCTTCACTTCCTCAATGCACAGCTATTTTTGCAGACTCATAACTATGAGCCATTATCCAAAACGGACCATCACATCATCATTACAGAATGCAAATAAAAGTCATTGAGAACATCTCTTTTTACTTGTAGCTCTGCTTTCTTGCTTTCATTACAAGCTCAGAATTGCAGTCCTGCATCCATCTTCCTTACAGCATGACTGACCTAATTCCATCCTAACGCTCATGGGTTCCCCTTCCACATTTCTTAGCTACACATTAAATCCTTTTAATCTTTCTAGATAACTTACTCAGCCCCGTATCCCATCAGTCTTTGTTCTTCTTTAATTTTCCCTGTTTGTATTCTTTACCTCATGTTTTTTATCTTTCACTTTTATCTTGTTCTCTGCCCTGTTCCATATCACTGTACTGTCCCACATGCTGCAATTGATCTACTGCCTTTGAAGTAACAGGCCACAAATATTATAGCTTGTGTGTATCACCTCCATTTATGTCTATTTCAGTGTTTCTTCCTGCATTCACAATAATCTTTATCTAATGAAGGTTAAACCTCCTGAATTCTTTCCAGCTCTTTCTGACCCATTTATTCTTCTGGGCATTCTGCTGAATTTGTTTGTTCTTTTTTTCTATTTCTGGTTCTTTTTGATGGTCCGTTTGGATAGGCAATGCTTCCAATATTTAATAATCTGAAACAATTTCTAAATTCTGATTTTATTTCAAACCAAATTTTGGTCTAAGATTTCAGCGCTGCGTGCACTGAACGTGGATAGCCCTTTTCCTCCTCCCACTGTAGGATCTGACTAGTTCCAGTGAGGAACTGGCTGAGGCTGATTCAAACCTCTGCTTGCTCTCCGATAGTTCTTCTTGCTTTATCAGTGCCAGGCAGTGTATAACTTTTCAGAGTAGCTGATCTCTGTCAATTAGTAATTTTTTAATATGCTATATCATCTTTTTTAATACCAGATTTGATCTTGCTGTGCACGCTTTTCCTTCAGTGCCTTCCTAATAACACGCACTCTGATTCTTCAAACTTTCCCTTTCCATTTTATCTATTGCTTTATTCAACGCTGCTGTTATTCCTCCCATGTTTGGCCGTCGGGGCTGGTTGAAAGATTTTTTGGCATCGTTCATCTTTTGGGTCTGCTGACTTTGGACTGTGATAAGGCAAGACACTCACGCTGGTTTGTACTTGGCTCCATGTTGTATGAAAAATTTAAGCCTTGTTAATGTAAAGATGAGAGAGCACTCCTTGTTCTTTCAATAAAGCAAGTTGGGAGGGCGTTAATGCCATGACTCAAAAGGAGTCTGCTCAAAAAGAAATTAATTATTTGTTCAGTGGCGCTGGAAAATTGTGATTCCTCATTAAGCCACTGGGGAAGTAGAATGAGGATGAGAAGAGAGTCAACAGCCTTGCTTCAGCATTGAGCCGGCTTCCTGGAGGTGGGTTCAGTGGTCTGTTTGTTCTGTGAGACTGCCAGCGTGTCAGTGGCCTTCAGCTAAGGAAAAGGTGGGTTTATCCACTGGATGCATATCCCCCTGCAAAGTAAACTGAGATTGTTTTATTTCACTTGTAAAAGAAATAAATTACTCCATGATCTCTAGGCTGCAGGCATTATCACGCGCTTATTTGACAGGACCCGTGTGGGTTTATCAGAAGCAGATAGTGCTCTTCATTCTGAAAGCTGTTACTTTTTTTCCCTGCTAATGCAGGAGGAGCTCAGTGTCGTCCTCCCAAATCAGTTGCTGCTGCAAACGCTGTGTGCAGAGAAATGCTCAACGTCTGAATTTTTGAGATGTGCAAGGAACTCATCTTTCCTGGATTAGTGGCAGTCTTAATGCAAAGATTTCCAGGTGAAATACTATCCAGTTTGTTACACAGGCAATGAGACTGGCAACCACATCGGGCCCTTTTGAGCTTAACATTTCTAAATCTCCGTCAGAGCTTTGTTAGAACAGACCAATAAATGTTAAGGAACTTCCAGAGAATAAAATATCTCTCTTCTTTATTTAGAATTGGAAAGATTTTCTAAACAAATGGTTCTTAACATGCCAGGAAGATGCCTGGTTAAGTAGCTGGAAAAATGTTTTCAGTAAACAACTTGCTGCTTGTCTAATAGTAACTTTGCAGTGTAAGCTCAGTATTAATTTTCTGGAGCAGTAGCTCATCTTTATCACTTCGCTTCAGCATTCCAAAAGGAAATTGTTTCCATAATCTGTCAAAAGAGTTGCTGGACCATTATTACTTTAAATGGCTATTAAGAAATGAACGAGCAAGACATAAATCAGTGAAATCCAGGTTGTAATCTACATTAGTTTCTGGATTTTGTTTTCTGACTATAGACAAGGATCTAGTTCTCCTTATAACTATTTCCATGACAAGGCAACTGATGCACAGTATAAAACTATGGTAGAAAGAGGGAATTATTTTACACTTATAAACTTGCAACAGAAATATTTGCAATTCAGAAATATGAAGATAAGTTTATTGCAATGTTTGAATGAGTGGAGTGAATGGAGGCTTAACTGATACCTGCCTGGTAATTTACAAAATGCATGGAATGGGTCAATCCTACCACAGCATTTGGGATTTCATCCAATAATTTTATCATGCAATTCTTAAAAATAAAAAAAAAAAATAAAGCCAACCAAAACAACCAAACGTTTTTTTTTCCTCTCTAATCTCCTTCTATTTATCCTCATCCCTCAAAAGCCTTGTGCAACAAGCAGTACTGCTCTGCCCAGGGAGCTAAATGTCTTTATAAGCACTGGCTCTTTTGGCAGTGGAGGGCAGTGGTGTTTCCACATGAAGCAACATCTCTGTATCTGTAGCAGTCTCTTTAGTGTGGAAATGATCTCTCAATACTGCAGCTTTAGTCTCTGGAAACAGACCAGAGCATTATCCATTGTAGCCCAAGAGCTGCACAGTTCTGTGTGTGGCAATCCTATGCAGGGGTCATCTTTGCTGTACTTTGATCAAGTATTGAAGGGAAATGGGATTGTTACTGCTCTGACTGCCCAAGTGTGTCCTCTGGAAGCTTAGCAGGATGAAGAGAAGACGTGCATCTCCTGTATTGGCAGTCAACTAAAGAAATACTTAAAGAAATACAGCCCCTTCACTTGTATAAAATGTGCAGCTTTTTAGCAGCTGCTGAATTGGCTGATAGATTCTGGCACTTAGTATGGTCAAAAAAGAGACAACTTGGCAATCGGTATGTGGAACCCAAAGCTTAGAACTGCAGCCTGGATGGGATTTTTGCACTTTCTAAAACATTATAGAGAACGATGACATTGTCAAATAGGAAAATGCTTAAATATGGGAGTGGAGCTTGATTTAGGGCCCTGCAGGAGTGTGTAGTGGATTCCAGGACAGAGAATTTCTTTCAGCAATTCCCCTGGCCGTGACAGCTGACTCTCACTGTACCAGCTCTCCAGGGCCACCAGGCACCAACCGTGGCCCTTCCAGTAAAGTAAGCATGGAAGAGAGAGAGCAGTCATGGTAAAGTTGGCTTATGTGGGCATTTTTTGGTATGTTAATCTTTCAGCTTTCTGTAACTCATGCCTGTTGTGTGTTCACAAATGGGTTTATGCCACCCTCTACATTTATCAAGTCACGCTTCACTGTTGCATTTGAATGCACCCCATCTAATGGAAAGTAAGACAACAAATACTTTCTGTTCTGATTTACCTCCTTCTGCCTGAGAAGAAAGAAACCTTTTATCTTCATCTCATGTATTATTACTAGGAAATTTCTGAAGTGTACACGTGAGATTCTAGACTCTGCTGTACTGCACACAACTTCCAGAAATGGTAAACGAGTTAGTAGCTGCTTTGTCTGAGGCTTCAAAGCGGGTGTGTTTCTGCTTTGCTTATAGAAGTAAAATCCTTAGGAACAAATTCCAAATCAGGTTGTAATTAGTAACAAAAGAGTAGCAAAATAACTTTGGAGGAGGAAATTATACTAATATTATTAATCTAGTAGTTCACTTTATTTGATACCAATCTTTTTTTCTACTAATGTGTTCTATGATACTCAGTAGCATCATGATATTTTTCTGTACAGTATTTTCAGAACCCTAATAAGTTCCACTTATTTTTCCATATTTAAAAAAATGTATTAATGTTGAAATGTAGATGGTTATTGTAACTGGTTAACATGATTGTACAGAGAAAGTAAATAAAGTCTGTAAAATTTTATGAGAAATAAATAAGTTATTATGTAATTTGCATGCCAGGAAGAAGACCTGAAAAACTGAGTAACTTGTAGTTCTAAAGAGTAAGCATTTTTACTGAAAGGGTGATGTATACAAGAATAAAAGGTGTCTGGAAGCACAAAGGTACAGTATAATAGAAGACACTGCTCACCTGGAGAAAGGTACTCTGCAAAAATGACACCATGATGTTCTGTAATTGCCTTTCACTGGCAATTTATCAGTTATATTGCGTAAAAAGCCTTGGAAGCTCAATGTAGGTTATAAAAGAGTATTATTTCCATTTCATGCATCATCATGACTGATTGAGAACATAAAGACCAAATTACTTTTGGAGGCATCTGCATAACTCTTCAGCCTGCAGCGATGTTTTATCTGGCTATATAATTCTGGGTGCTTTTGTTTACAAAATAGCCCTGTGGATTTCATGATGCATCTTTGTTCTTGGGCTCTCTCTGCAGGAGGAAATGGAATAAAATGTACAAAAACCCCCTTGGTTTGACAGTAAAAGCAGCAAAGTTATTCTGAAAGCACCAGGAAAAAAAAAAGAAAAAAGAAAAAAAAAGAAAAGCTATTCAACTGAATTTGGTGTGAAAATTACAGTGTTATTTATGCAGAACGAGAGCAGTCATTTAACAAACTAGTATGCTCCACTTGCTCAACTTTCACCTAATTCTAGTTCTCTCCTCAAAAATGTCTTGGGAACAGAAAAAAAAACCAGCAAAAAATTTCCTTTCAGTTCTGCTTTTTCTTTTTTTTTTAAGGGGAGCTCTTACTGATAAAAGATCTGCAGAGCACAGGAGGTGTCACACACAATTTTAATTTGCTCATCTGATAATTTGCAAATTGACTCTGTTGGTTTTGTGCCTGTCTGCCTCTTCTATCCCCAGGGTCAGCGGACTTTCTCCTTTCATGGGAGACAACGACAACGAAACCCTAGCCAATGTCACCTCAGCAACGTGGGACTTCGACGATGAGGCTTTTGATGAAATCTCCGATGACGCCAAGGACTTTATCAGCAATCTCCTCAAGAAAGACATGAAGTAAAGCTGTTGGACTTGATACACTTTCTATGTTTGCATTTAGCTGAACTTGTCGTTCTTGTTTCCCCACCGTGAATCTCCACGTTGACGCAGGCACCTCTGGCAATGCTTTATAAGGAGCTGTGTGTGTCCGTCCGTCTGTCTGCGGCTCTCGGGTGGTTTACACGCAGGGTGTGGGGCTGAACGGAGCGCTTGCTTTGCACCCCCTGCTCCTTCTGCTTCTCCCTTCCCTTGGCCAAGGGGCACCCTGAGGTTTTTGTGTGGCTGCTCTTACCTTCACTGTTGTGCGACACAGATTCCTGCATGACGTGTTCTGTCTTGATCTGAAGGGGTTGCGATTTGACCAGATTTATTTGTGGTACCTCTGAGTTGGCAGTTTTGCTATAAATGTAGTAATTAGGCAATTAAAAAAAAAAAAAGATTAGTTGGAAGCCCTGTTTACAGCAGACTGAACGAACCAAGACAAGAAAAAGTACTTCTTCCAACCAGTTCGCAGTCAGATGGATGGAGAACAGAGGGTTATTTATCCATCTCCCATGAACAAAGTGAAGATTGAGTGTGGCTTGATTAGAGATTTGGACATTTCTGTTTTGTTAAATGTTCAGCGTGGCAGGAAGGAGGATATTAAGTGGTGGGAAAGGGGAAATCTCTGTAAGTGAAGGAAAGGAGATCTGGGAGAGGGTTCTGCCAGCATAAGGTAGCTGAATCACTGCCATTGTGGCTCTGCTGTGTGTGTTCCATGCCTAAAGCATATGGCTTTTCGTGCTTTGTTTTATAATGTTTTATTAACACTTAAAAATGCACAGTTTTCTTGCAAAAAAAAAAGCCCCAGAAAAATTGTGTGCTTAAGAAATAAGCACTGCTGGGAAAGCAGTGCCATGTGATCTATGTTGCTAAATTTAGGAAACAGAAAAATCAGCTCTCAGAAAAGAGAGCACAAAATAACGTTAAAGCAGGTAGGTTCAACTATCATTAATGGCAACACTGACTACTCTTTTTATATAAAAACAGGAGTCGCTTAAATTGTACTCAATGTCTTCAGCATCCTTGGCTGCAAAAAGACACCAAAAACATGGAAGCCAAAAAACTTTCCAAAGATAGGATGAAGAAATATATGGCCAGAAGAAAATGGCAGGTAATGAAGACGACATAGAATTGGGCTAGTTATCCTAATAAGTCTCTTGATTTCTAATGTTTATGATTCCGAGAAACACGTCATGCCAGGTGGTTCCTGCTGCTGGTGAGAACTCCAGTGTGGCCCGAGTATGAATGCAGTAAAGCAGGTTTGGTTTCTATGGGCGAGCAGTAGGAGGGTGCCCGGCTGCATATAGGTAGATATATATATATATATATATATAAAACATGTGATGATTCCATTTCAGGCTACTAAAAGGCATATGAGTTCAAGTGTAGTTTTTCCCATTCTTTTGGGGGTATGACTATCTCTCCTGCCTGCCCTCTTCATCCCTCTGAGGGCTGGGTGATTCTGTTGTCCTTGACAAACTGAAGAGCTTGGGAAAAGCTTATCCGCCTGGCCTCCCTAAAGACACCTCATTTTGTGCTGGCTTCGTTCTCCTAAACCAGTAGTTCTGTCCTGGTGGAGCACCAAGCTTCTCAGGAATTCAGTCAGATTGGTTTAATAATTTTCTTTGATGTATTTGGTCTCCATATCTTCTCTTATCTTAATGCTGGAACTGCTGTAGCTGGTCCATCTGTGCTGTTCTGGTAGCTAAGGGAGCTGATGTATAAAATCCTAGATCCAGCCTTTTGAGTAGCCTACAAAATATTCATTTATATAAATCTACCTTGTACTTCCTCTTATGTTCTACTGTACGTGTTTCTTAAGAGCTCATGCAAACTGTACAAAAATACAAGTGTCCGTACAAGAGGCAACATAGTTGGAGTGTATTTTAGTATCCTGGTGGTGGATTCTCGAGCCTGTCAGAGGTCTTTCTCATTCATTTCTCATGAGCTGGTTATTCATCCTTGGTGAAACTCGGTCCAGCCCATATGGCTGTGGAGGGAGCCGTCCACCACCAGAGTGAAGTTCCAGTAAAAGGAGGACGTAGCTTTTTGCCGGCCCTCCTCTCGCAGAGTGCTTTTTATCCGGGGCTAACAGAGACATTCATTTAGGTATGAGTTCATCAGGGGAAGTTTATATCTGCAACTAAATTTGGTAATTCAGTCCAGCCTGCTCTGTCTCTCCTAAAACAACAGAGCTATATATAAGCAGTTTGTCCAACAATTCCAGTGAGGTTTGCAGAGATCCCAGATAATTTTTCCGAAGCACGATTGTTACAGAAAATCACATGCCTTTTGGATTGGATTGATCAGAAGCCTTTTATGTTATGTCTTAGAAAACAGGCCATGCTGTCCGAGCAATAGGAAGGCTGTCGTCCATGGCAATGATTTCTGGTATGAGTGGGAGGAAGGCCTCTGGGAGCTCGCCTACCAGCCCTATAAATGCAGACAAAGTAGAGAACGAAGGTAAGCAATTTTGCTGCACCTTATTTTTACCTCTGTCTGAATGCTATTAGAACTTTTAGCAAAATTCAAAATTCTAGAGACCGATCGTTAAGTTGATTATTCCTGCATACTCTCTCTCTGGTTGTTGTTTTTTTTTAAAAAAAGAAATCTATCAAAAAATCTTTTTTTTTGTGTTGTTCTGCTACTCAAAATGCCCCAGTATAAGCATGGGCAGTAACGTTTTCTCTTGTGAAAGCCAAAGAATTGAGGCAGATTTGTCAGCTGCACTTTCTATCAGTTTGGGAATGCTGCCTTCTCGTGCCAGCCAGCCAGCCAGCACTAACACTTGCTGTACTCTGTATGAACCCTGCTCCTCAGACAGGGGCATTTCAGAACAAAATTAATGTGTCGACAATTCCCCATTTGAAATGGGGATTTGTGGGGTGTAACAATCAGGGGGGCAGATGTTTGACACTTCTGAAAATCAAGCAAGTAGTTTTGACATATCTAGATAGACAGCGGGCCTGATACTGGTTGAACTGGTTTACCCCTCTGACTAGCAAAAGTCCAGGCTCGGTTAGAAACAAATTTGAGGAGAAGATAAAGATGATTTGCAGCGTGGAGGCCTGCATGTTGCTTTCATTCTATTTATGGTCTGAATCTTTGTCCAGCTGCAAAAGATTGGCACAAAACGAAGCAGCTACCGTCCTCCCTGTCCCAGTAGCCTGACAGAACTAAGCGAAATAAAAGATGCTTTCGCTACCATCTGGTAATTAAAAATTAAACTGCATCTTTTGAGAACATGCCCTGTAAAATAATTAACTATCTCTTCCCTCTCCTCCAGATGCTTTCCTTGAAGAAGTGGCTGAAGAAAAGCCCCATGTAAAGCCATACTTTACTAAAAAAATCCTTGACATAGAGGTTGTGGAAGGAAGTGCTGCTAGATTTGACTGCAAAATTGAAGGTACTTCAAATTAGTGTATCTGTTTCTTTCTTCCTTTCCTTGCCAGTTTTCTGCATTGTGCTGTTCTTTAATTTTTTCCCTTTTTTTTTTTCTTCTTTCTATATTATTGTTGAGTTGGTGCCATTTTGCTTTACCAATATCTGCACGTCACAGCATGAATGTGTTGCAATAAGCGAAATGACTTGGAGCTGCACAGGCTTGTTCTGTGCTTATCATAGAGCAGAAGTCTCTAAGTCACTGTGTGAATCACTAATTCGGAATAGCAAGTGGGAACAGCAAGATGTGGGGGGTTTTGAGGGTAGAAACAGTAAAAACAAGATGCAATGTAGTACCATGAATTGCAAGAGTAAGAGACTGCTAACCAGAAACCAGGAATAAGTAGGAAGTCACTTGTTTGAAATGACAGACAAGTTTCAGGTGACTTCAAAGTAACTTTCAGCCATATATACATTATATTAAAAGCAAAGAAGACCCTAAGAGTATATTTGCATGAGAAATAATGATATCATCATTGTGCTGGTTACAAAAGTCACATCTATAAAATACTGTATTGTTATTTGTCTGTTTTTTAACTTACGAGTTCAAGAACGAAAACTTAGACTGGAATATGCAGATAGAAAGGTTTATAAGAAAGCATTTAAGGAGCTTGGGCTTGGTCAACCTAAAGGCCAAGAGCTCTACAATTTCTGCTGCAATGAGATTGAACCTTCCAGAAATTAGGAAGAGGAGAGAAGAGCTGTTAAAACAAAATGGATAGAGTCAGTACTGTGCTGAGTGTTTCAGTTTGACAATTTCAAATCTTAAAATGAGGTTCAGAAACTGCCTCGCTGACCTTCTGCTTGTATGTTTCTGTGCTCCTAATCTCTTTCACTGCCCGTGTTTCCTACCTCACAGCGGGGATGTGAGGATGGATTATTGTTGCTGATGGATGCTCGGCGTGAGGGGTACGTGCATAAGTACTGCATGGAATAAAATAGAGCCATGTACCAGGGCTGATGTTCCAGACTCTCCTGAGTATCGCTGTAATGTTCGCTGTCTATTAGGGATTCCTCCACTTTATTTCTGCCCAGTGGGAAGTCACCCTCACGCCACAGTCCAGAACTTGGCTGAGGCAACAAGCCTTCAATTTGTTCCTGCAGCCAAGAGAACTGTATAAGGGATTGTTCAGTGTGCATTGTACAGCCCTGCCCTGGGTGCTGCCAGTACAGCACAGCCATTGGCTTCACACAAGGCTCCAAAATTCCTGCTGAATCAAAATGCTTTTCCGAGACCCTCCCGCTTATCCTGACAAACGAGCAGGAAATGGGAGTGCCACGGTCACCGCGCAGGACAGGCTGCTGTGTAAGGAGCAGATTAGGAGGAGGAAAATGCAGAATAGCCACAACAAAGCAGCCTGAGGAGGATATCAAATTGTAGTTGTAGCCCAGAACACCTTACCCGTGAAATTCTAAATCTCGGTGTTGGGAACTGTGGTTTCCACAAAAGCTGCACCAGAAGGTAAGAGTCCCTCCTCGGCTGACGCCTGAGGCACAGAGAAAGCTGTCTGCAGCCACTGCTAAAGTAATGGAAAGCACAATCTAGGGAGTACCTCAGTGCTAACTTTGTATTTTTTGCTATTCATAATAAAGTTGTTTCGGATAAATGTGAAGCGAAAAAGCCTCAGATCATCTACATTTATTTTAAATAGAATTCTATGGAATATCTGTACGTCAACATGTTGTCATGTCCGTACGCAGACGTGGAGTTAAAGCTTAGAGTAACTCCAGAGCAGTTAATGCTCGTTCATTGCAAATGCTGTTCTCTCCCTGCTCCTGCAGGCTATCCTGACCCTGAGGTGATGTGGTACAAGGATGACCAGCCTGTCAAGGAGTCTCGTCACTTCCAGATAGATTACGACGAGGAGGGGAACTGTTCTTTGACTATTGCTGAAGTTTGTGGGGACGATGATGCCAAATACACCTGCAAAGCTGTTAACAGCCTGGGGGAAGCCACGTGCACCGCAGAACTCCTCGTGGAAACGATGGAAGGAAAAGAAGAAGATGAAGATGAGGAGGAGGAAGAATGAAACAAGGCTCAAAGGAAAAAAAAATTGAAAAAGATATATTTAAAGACTCTCCATATAAGGCTCAGTTATCAAAGCCAATTTATCAAAAGCACCTTGTGTGATACGTAGGTCTTTGGGGGGTTGTTTTTTCAGCATGATCAGTTGATACCTGTTTGCTTTATGTACGGGCATTAATTCAATTTTAAGTTGCTCGCTTGATTGGATTTACTTTAAGCAAGTCATCGACTAAGTTGCCCAGTCAATTTTTAAAATCAAACGTACGGAAAACAATTCTGCAGTTAAACTCTGAACGTCTTAAAGAAAAGCAGTCTATTTCCTGAGCTCATTGCTCTATATCACCACTTCCCTGCACCTAAGCTGGCGCCCCAAGATCTACTTGACAGTCACACAGTGAATCTCTCCAGTCTAAAGAAAGAGGCTGCTCCCAGAGCAGTACCTTCTATAGGGGAAGGTCTGACACAGCCAGCATTGCAATCTGTAGCGTGGTATGGTTCATTTCTCATCTGTTTTCAACAGAATTTCACAGTCCTAACTTAAAGCTACTGTCCTTTCTCAGTGTGCTGTTGGTGCTGTTGTAATAGAGGCTGAAGTTAAACCCCCAGGTGGCTTCCTGAGATACTTCTGATCTTGCTTTTAACCAGCGGATCACACCTTGTCGCCTTTCCCTTATAGAACCTGCCACTTCCCTGCAGTTACAGCTGCCGACTTAAGAAACAGACTGAAAACACAAAGACAGAATATTTTCTGGTGTTCTGGTCACTCTAATAATGACTTGTGATTCATGTATATGCTGCTGTGAAAAAAAAATCCCAGCTTATTGCACAATCAGTGACTTCTCTGTGCATGTGTGCAAATGGAATCCCAGGTTAGTTAAAGTTTTACTTGCATTTGTTTGGCAATTGCAAAACAGATTTCAACTGATGATAAGCTGGAAACTCCCACAGATTTTTGGAGTAGCCAAAAAGATAGTAGCCTGGATTACAAACTCCTTTATACTTAGCAGTTTCCAAAGAGTCTTAACCTATATAGGACCTATTTCTACCTTATGAGCTTGACTGTCTTGTTTTTGTCATGAACCTGCACCAGTAAGGCTGTTGCGTTTTTTAAAAATGCAGACAAACAAAACAAAACAAAGAAATCCAAAACCCAGTGTTGTTTTTTTTTTCCTTTTCTCAGACATGGTTAATGCACTCAGATTTAGTAACTTTGCTTTCCTTTCACAGTATTGGCACTTTTTAATTATTTTTTTTGTTGTTGCTGTTCAGAGGTAATATCAGAAGCTGCAAGGTGATTTGCATAATCCAAAACCAGTGTGTCTTATATCTATGTATCGTTCCAAAAGTGATTTTCTTTTCCACTTTTTGTGTGTAAAGTGCAACCGTTTGCATTTCAAAGGTTACCTCTTTTAAAAAAATCCCACAAAACCAACAAACCATTACCTTAAAACCTCACCATTAAGTAGTCAGTGTACTTTAATACAGGTGTGTACAATATCAGCCTTAGGTTGTTTGATATTACCTACTTGTGTATGTGTTTCATATGGTTTGCTCTTCTGCATTCAAACCTCCACCAATGTGGATGACACGATGGTTTTTAACCGCTTTACTCTCTGTTGCTAAATTCAGATTGCCAGCATGTCTCTTCCTTTTCAATTGATAAAAACCTCTTGTTATACTAAACACCGTATTGCCACAATTCCTAATACAGAAAGGTTTTGAATCTGACTTAGAGCATACAGAGCTTTTCTCACGTTTTGGTGTTTGGTTTTGTTTTTTTTTTTTAAACGTTTTAGGCAACAACGGGGTGTATTTTGTACCTTAATAAAAATATGCTAATGTTCTCCCAGTTTGTTAAAGCATCAGAATCGCAAAGATGAGAGCGCTACGGCTGTAGTTACTCACAGTTCCTAAATAAATAATACCACAAAGCACGCTCCTCATGTACTCTGTTGCGGGCGTCACCGCGTCCACCTGGGCTAAGGGTAGAGGTAACAGCCTTCTCCTCCTCCTCTGTCCCGAGACCTCCTCGGCCCAAAAAAGGATGAGGTGGCAACAGTGAAACCCCCTTGATCTTTGTGGAGCTGCTGGACGCCCCCCACCCCGTCAGCACAGGCTCAGGGGGTGCGGAGGCTGCTCTGCCTGAGTGTCACCCCAGGGCTGACACCTCCTGCTCTGCCCCACGGCTCCAGCCCCTCACGTCCTTGGCAGGGAAGAGAAGCGTAAACGCGGATGGGGCACCACGGCAGCTGGGGGTTTCTTTTACAGAGGAGAACTCCCTTTTGTAAGGTGGGGAAATGTTTAGTTCAGAAAGACTGGAAAAGCAAGAGGAAAAAAATCAGGGAAGTCTAAATGTAGTTATGTACTCACACCAATGCTCCTAGAAAGCCTAAAGATGAAGCCTAAAGATTTAGCAAATATGCTTGTGCTGCCTGTGTGCAGACTAACATGGAGTCCAACATGTGCAGGACCACACAGAAACTCCCAAAAGCAAAGACTGTGAAACATCCTCCTTGTAGCAACACGTTTCTTGGACAAATCTTCAGCAGAGTCATCTTTGCAGGATGTGCTCTGCTCTCCCGTGATCCCTAACTTTATCCACTGGGCACTGGTTTCCCTTCAGGTGGGCACGTGCATGAAGCAGTAGAAGGTCTGGGTCTGATGGTGGGGTCTGTGGGCACGGCAGGGTCTGTGGGGACACTTAGTGGGTATCAGCACCCACAGACTCAGTGTGGCTGTTCCCACACACATTTTCCCTTCCCTCTCCTCCTTTACCAGTCCTTCAACGTCCCACAGGCTATAAACTGCCTATTTTTCTTCTTCCCCAAGGATCTAACCAGCTTACCATCTCCCTGCTGCCTCCTATTAACATCCCTTCCAGTCTGCAGGAAACACTGACCTCTACTCCAAAAATTATGTGATAAATATAACTAATTCAACTCTGAGCAACTGACTCCAACCTGCATTTGACCTTGACTTTTTTGTTTCACTTGAAGAATAGAAGATTATCCTATTTCCACTGAAGAAGTATATTCTATGTACTTGAAAACCTGCCTAATTCTGCCAGCCATCCAAATTGGTCTAATAAAAGGTTATTACCTCTTCCTATAAACCTTGTCTTGCTCGTGTAATGTTTGCAGAGAGACAGTCATGGGGCGTGGGAGGGTTGAGACAACCCCCAGTGGCAGAGTCACAGGTACTGCCCAAGACACACTATTTAATTCTTCTAGTTCTTTTGTGCAAAATTCAGTCTTCTCGACAGAGATGAAAAATTTGGGACTGGCCACCAGTTTTCTCAACTTGGTTTTCTGGATTTGCAAAAACTGAATTGATTTAATTACAGGTCTGTGCAGCTATTCAAACATGCTGTGTGTTTTTCTGGTTGATGAAGAGACCTTTGCTAATTGCGTGGCATGCAAAGACTTCTCTGTTGCTGTTTCCCTACAGCTCACTCCTCTGCAGCGAGTGCCGGGCTTCCAACGTAGAAAATTTTTTTAGCTGTGTACAGGAATAAGAAATGATCTTTTTCTCTAAAATTTCTTGGATTATTTATTGGAAAGTCGCACTAAAACATTGCTGTTTGAAATGTAATTCTTATAAATCCTCTTTTATTTTTGAGCCCTATTGACTGTAAGAGATGTGCACGCAACGGTGTGAATTTATTAGGCCACACAAACACTTCCATGAAAACAGGATTTGCTGGGAGGGAGAGGGAGGCATTTGCTGTTGTTCTGCACGGCTCCTAAAGGAACTGCACCACAACCAGCACGAAAAATAAATTGAGGGCTAATTCTGGAAGTTGAGAAGTAACTCCACTGAATATTTGCAATTTCTGTAGGAAAAAAATAATATGTATTTGTTTTCATCTTTTTATTGTAGGAATCTCTTCGGAAAGGTAGTTCTAGTTGTGACTCCCCTGAAGAGGATGCTGGAATTCGTGTTGCTCTGTAAGTAACACTATCCAGGTTTTTGCTATTGTATAAAACTTCACCAGTTTTATGTGTTACAGCTCTGTCTGAGCTCGGCTTCGGCAGCTTATTAAACTACAAAAGTGAAGAAAACCTACTAAATATTCCTAAAATAACCTTGAGAACTTACGGTATTAATTTCTCTAAGGAAATGTCAGACCTATTTCTTGCTGCAGGAGTGAGACCGCAGAGGGGCATTTTTAGCCTTTTTTTTTTCAACTATGACGGAAAATGCGGTTCACCCGCGGGCGGGGCGGCGCCAGGCCCGGCCGTGCCCAGCGGGCAGCGCTGCCGTGAGGGGAAATACTCCCGCCGCCGCTCCCGGTTCACCTTCCCGAGCTCCCCACTACGGGCACCGGAGAGTCCGGCCGTAACCGGGCACACCCCTCGGGCACCGAACACCCAAGGACTCCTCCCCACCCCCATCGCCCGGCGGGAGGGCCGGCACTTGCCCACGGCGCCCTGCCCGCCTCCAAGATGGCGGCGGCGAGGGAGGCGGAGCGGCCCCGCCCCGCGGCCCGGCCGTAGGCTGAGAGCGGGCGGAGGCCGCGGGAGCGCCGCAACATGGCGGCGTCTGGCAGTGGCGGCAGCCGGGCGGATAACGGCTATGGCAGCCAGCAGCCGCGGAGGAGGAAGGGCCCGGGCGCCCTGGCCACGGCCTACTTGGTTATCTACAACGTGGTGATGACGGCGGGGTAAGGAAGCCGGTAGGAGTTTCCTTGGCCGGGGCGCCCTTGGCCCCTCGGCGCCTGGGTTCCCCTCAGCGCCCCACGGCCCCTCAGTGCCTGCCCACCTCCCCGGGGCAGGGACTGCCGCTGTCCGCCGCTCCGGAGAAACTTTCCCTGCACCGGCTGCCCTCTGCCGGGCGAGGCGGCAGAGGGGCGGCGGGTCGGACTCCCCCGGCTCTGAGGGTTTAGCGGAGCCCGTCCCGTCTGAGGCGGTGTCCCCCGGGAGCGGAGGCAGCGGATGGGAGCCTGCGGGCGCGGGGGGCTCCGCTCGGACGGGCTGTAGACATGGATGCCCGCCCTGGGTGCGGGGCTGGGTGAGGAACCCCGCTGCGGCGCGGGGCGCTGGAGCAGAGGGGCTGGTGGGGTCCCTTCTGTCGCGGTGTCTTTCCTCCGGGCTGTCCCCATCCCCCCGCGCCGGACGGAGTGTCCGGACGAGGCGCGTCCTCGCAGTCCCTTGTGCCGTCGATGCCACAGAAACCCTCTCTCGCTGCCCCTCGCCTGTGTCCGTGTGCGCCAGGCTGCTGCGCCGCTCCGCCATGTGCTGCGGCGATGGCCCGGCGCCGACCCAGCTCGGGTGTCCCCGGCCCTTCTGCGGCAGGTCCTCGTCCAGGTGGCCCCTCTGCAGCAGGAGCGTGCGTTGCGGGGAACGGCGGGGGTTTGTCACCCGCACCTTGCCTTGCTCTGCAGCGATCTCTGCATCCAGGTGATGGTGCAGCTCCCTCTTCTCGCCCCACCGCGGCTGTGGCGCCGGCTCCAGCACGTCTTGCGAAGCGAAGGGAGTTGGTCTGTAGCGGTAGTTAAGAAAGCAGAGCTGTTGCCCTTTAGAGCCCGGCGAGGTTTTCCCGCAAACCCTCGGGCTGCTCCGTACTTCGGGAGAAGTTGGAGGCCGGGCCCAGGCCTGTGCGGTGCCCCGCTCCTGCCCCGAGCAGCGACACGCAGGCCCGGGTGGTGCCCGCTCGGTTCTTTGGCGCAGAAATAAAAATAGTGACAACTGGGGACTCTCAAATTTGTATGAAAGAGACTTATTTTTCTTTTAAGAAGCTGTAGAGGCTTAATGGAATCCAGATATAAATAAAACCGTCTTTTCAAGGATGGAGGATATTTGGGTGGGAGGAGGAAAGAGCCTTTAAAATGGATCCCGAATGAGCCTGTTTCCGGCTAGATCAATCCAGGCGGGTGAGGAATTGGGCAAACAGACTAGTCTCGCTATTTTGGGGGAAGATTAGCAAAGAATTAGTATAGATAGGACTTATTTCAATCAGGCAATTGAACCTGATGGTTCCTGTCTTTGCTGGCGACAGCTGGTGCTGGTTCAGTGTGGAAGGTGGTTACACTTGGGTGGAGAGGGGGAAGCTCAGCTCTTGTGAGGTGCTGGTTACACCTGTTTCCCAATGGGTGAGTTACTGGGAGATGGAGGTGCTGAGTAGATTTATGGCTGCATAGGATATTTGCAGGGTATTTCACTCAGAGGGGAATGATAATTACCCCCCAGTTTGATAAAAATTAATCTCTTGTTTCTCAGGAGGGCTATTCAGTTTTGTTGTGATGTCCCCGCACAGTGTTAAGAAGTTAAGCTCTCTAAGCTCTTCTTAGAAGTAAACGCATTTGCCTGCTCATTGAGCTGCTCATATTTAATTCACTTGTGTTTAGAAAAGATCTCAAAAACCTGAGAGAGAAACTGCAATTTAAGTGGAACGTTTCTTTAACGGTCCTGAACTTTTTATCGCAGCAGGGGAGTTCCTGAGCATAAGAAATTTCTCTGTCCTCAGAAGAAAAAATTGAACACATTCAAGTGTTAGAAGCTCCAAAATAAATAGCATAAATCTGTGTTTAGCTTCCGTTGTCAGGTGAATCTTGATCATAATGTTACCTGTTTTCCTGATTTATACCAACCTCATAGAAAATTCCTGTCTTGCATGGGATGTGGCTTGTGGTGCTTTAATATGAGCTGCTTTTTGGGGGGTATGTTTGTAATAAGATGATTTCTGCAATTTGGGGTGCTACTATGGGAGTCCTGTGATAAGGGTTCATATCTCTGTGTTGCCACTCTCTGCTGATCTTTTCAGGTAGGTCACCCAGGGCTCTGACTGGTGACTTGTCTTCAAATGGATGAGGATTTTGCATTTCCCCAGGACACTTGCTGATATTTCCAAATATACAATGTTGAGCTCAGGAAAAAACCCTCAAATAGTTCATAATAAAGTAGTTTTTCGGGAATTGGTTGGCAGAAGCTCAGCTGTTTGTATGAAAAGGCAGATACGCAGCTGGTGGCAGTAATTAGTTACTGTCCCTGTGTCAGTCAGATTGCTCTGACTTAGTTTCTCAGACAGCACTGCCTTGGAAAAAGAATTGTGATGCCACCACAAATGTGAAGGCGCCCAGATGATGAAGCGATGTTCTAAAAGCACATGGGAGACTTCTAAGTGTGTTTTTCTGTTTTGTTTTACAAAAAGGTGGCTTTTAAACTGAAGCATTGTTGTGTCAGCTTTGTTGTGTGATAAACAGGTAGTTGGGTAAATGTTTTAAAATCATAGTTGCCTTAGGTATTAGCTTTATTTAAAACTGATTGAGTAACAGTTGGAAAATCTTGGCATAATTATTGTATTTACTTTGCATTTATCTTAACTTAGGTAAAGAAAATATTGATTCTAAAATGAATAGATTGTGTTTCTAACTTTATGCTGCAGCATGTGTAGTCTATGGATTCCTGGTAATGCAATGGCTTTTGCAAAAGCGAAACAGTGGGAAAAGTATATACCTGGGGATCCCTAAGGGAAGCTGCACACCCTTACTGCTTGGTTCACGTGCTTGGGTGTTAAAGGACCAATGTGACACGACAGGGAATAACCAGTCCTGCAGTTGGTTCTCAGCTGTTACTTGCTCAGTTGTGGGATTTTTTTACTGTGGTTCAAAGCATTGGGATGTAAAAGCACTGCATCTTTCTTCTCTCCCATTCAGTCAAACTGCTGTTTTCCCATCTCAGTGTGAAGTCGTGTAGTTATACCTGACCTGGCAGAGGAAGCTTGTTCTGGAGGCAGAGATGCAGCATAGAAATTATTTCCTAAAAAAATGTGGTTGACTGAAATCACTCAGGGGTGGGGAGGGAGGGCATGCTGTTAGAGTTGAGTGTAAATGTTTGGTAAGGTGCTGTAAAATGTGATTAAGATTTCTTATTTTTAGTCAAGTGCTGTAACTGACTAGTACTTTTGGGTAGAAGTAGCTGATGGTGATACAAATGATGAATTTCAAAAGTATTTCACTCAACGAGATAGATCTTAATGTAGTAACTTTTGAATTTGCAAAGGTTTGTGTTACCAGTGTTGAGCAAAGTGTTCTGGATTTCACTGTCCACGTCTCTAGTGACTGGTTGTTGGGAGTCAAAGTACACTTCTCTCTTTCCAGCTTCATTCATTGCACACCTTTCTGTATTCTTTTGCATAAATGATGCAGAACCTCAGCAAACTTGGCATAAGGAAAAACGTTTTTGTAACTTGTAAGAGAAATAAACTGAGGACCTGAGCATGAAACTTGCGTATCAAGTCTGAGTGACTGAGAGTAAAAAAAAAAAAACCACTTCAGTTTTGTGTATGAAGTATTTATGTTTCTTAGCTTTGATTAATTAAACAGCTGAGAGTCTGGCTTAAACTTCAAATGCATGCAGTGGCAACTCAATGAACTGTGACCGCAGCCGGTATATCTGGTGGGCTTTAGGTCAGAGAAAGCTGGAAAAACAAGCTCAGCTTAGCTTCCATGTGACGATGGTGCCTTTTGCTGCTCTTTTAAACTTCTCACCAAGTTTCTTCTGCAGTTGACCTTCCTACTCTTAATTCTCTAGTTAGGTGAAGAACTATGTAAGAATCACAGGAGCAGGACAAGTACTAAAATCTTCTAGCACAAAGTAGGCACAGCTTTTAATTTTGTACAGATTAATACTTTGATCTGTATTAAATGCTTTTTGAAGGATGGTAATTTTATTATTAAAAGAGAGATGTGGTCTTTGGGAATGGAAAGTATGGTCTTTCTGTAGTCCATGATCTGGCCGAGAGGGTGGAGATGAGCAAGGGGCTGGAGCTCCTCTGGGTGCCACGTACCTCACCAGTTGCTCAGTTAAGGTGAGAGGAGTTTGCCCACACCACCAAGAACTGGTATTTTGTGCAACCTGAGAAATTGCTCAATTCAGCACTTTCTCAACAAACACAGATGATTAGGAAAAATACAGAAACTTGACAGATATGAACAGAACAGC
Organism: Scolopax mira; assembly: GCA_004320125.1. Taxonomy (NCBI): domain Eukaryota; kingdom Metazoa; phylum Chordata; class Aves; order Charadriiformes; family Scolopacidae; genus Scolopax; species Scolopax mira. Next base: position 212,108 of record BJBW01006209.1, read on the forward strand.
GTCAGCCTGCTGTGATCTACTGTCCTAAAGGAGAAGCAGTCAGTGTTGCAAGGGAAAGTCATTAATACTATAGCACTTACTGGTTTATTATTCTACACTGAAGTCCAAGTACCAAATTAATCTGATTCTTTCTTTGTAAACAACAATTACTTGGAAATATTTGTCTTTTGGTCTCACAAGACAGCTTTAACTGAAATAACTTGTCACTACTGAAAAAAGGGAGGGTTTGTTTCTTATTCCCTATTTCTCATCCCCACTCCTACTGCTTTTCTTTGGTCCTTGTTTTCTGAGAAGTCCAGGCAGAAATGAAATAGCTTTTTTTCATTGGTACTAACAAGTGATGTTACACATGCAGACTTGGATGCCAGAGTTAATTTATATTGAAAGATGTGAACTTTACAGTGTATTTCAAACAACTATTATATTTGGGATGGTACTTGCATTCCCTTCTTAATACCTAAGCTAATGTGGTACTTTTAAGCATCTAACATGATGATGGAAATTAAAGGAATTTCTTCATCTTCCCTGTTAGAAAACCACGGGTGAAGGGTTGTTTTTTTTTTTTTCCAAGGGTAAAAAGTTACTTCATAGTTAGTTTCTACGTGTCTACACACACTTTCACTGAGGTACAGTTGTTGAGACACTTGGTGACTGTTTGCACAAGCTTTGTAACAGCAGTTGTGAGTTTGGAGAGAGGTGGAGGTAAAGTAGGGTGGCACTAGAAGTAGCTAAGGGTGACAGCCAGGATGAACCTGTTAGTGAAAAGTTTGGGAGCTGCTGGTAAGGATTCTCACTTCCTGTTCACCAGCGCCTTCCCAGGTTTGCCATAAGCAAATGGAAACTAAAGTTAACCGTAGGTGCTAATTTCAAATGAAAAAGTGTTTGACCAGAGTGTACCCACCTTAGTTTTGTGGTTTGTCCTAGACTCCACTGAAGAATTTCTGAGGTTGTGGACAAACACTGACTCTGCGCAGCTGTGGTAGTGAAAGATGTTACTGCATTGGCCAGGACTGGAGGAAGAATTTTTTGGGTTCCTTCCTAAATTACCCAAGGAGAAAATCAGCAATATTAGTTTGTCATATTGTTTATAGTATTGTTGCAGTTATATAGGCACTACTGATAGAGGTTTAGATGTATTTTTTGCCTAAAAAGGAAGGCTGGGACAGGTATGGCCATCATTGTCTTCAGGGCTTTAGAAGGCTCAGTTTGCTTGCAGTTACTTATCCATAAGTATTTCTCATTAAAATATATGCTAGCAATTAAGCTGGATGGTCTGTGATAAAGTCTAAGGATTTGCTTTGAACTGAACCATTAAAATTAATACCTTCTGCATCGTAATTGTTTCTGTTATACTTTAAGTTACGGTATAGTGAGAGATCTTTGACTAGCACTAAATGGTTTTCTGCTTAAACTAAACAAAATGTAATACCAATCTTATTTAAAATGTAATTAATGCCTCACATAACTAAGTGCAACTCACTGAAAATTAAACTTGGATATTAAAAATACTGATATCGTGTTGGTGCTGAAATATGTTTAAAAATGCATAATATTTAACTTTGATAATTTGCAGAGAATCCAAATATTCAATGTTTGCAGTGTTGCGGAGGGTAGGCAAAAGGTATCTCTCAGGACAGTTAGATACCAAAAGAGGGATTAAGGATCTTTTTGTGTATTTATGGTATGCTTAATGTCTCCTTATCTTAGACTTTTTTCTCTCTTTCAGATGGCTTGTTATTGCAGTTGGTCTAGTTCGAGCGTACCTGGCGAAAGGGAGCTACCACAGCCTTTACTATTCAATAGAAAAACCCCTGAAATTCTTCCAAACTGGAGCTTTGCTTGAGGTAGGTGTAATCTTCTGTTCCCTAGAGTTACTAATAATTGCATGAGCATTTTGTTTAGGAGAAATAAGGCAGCCTTTGAACAGTGCTTTCTAGTACCTGTTTTTTCAGTAGCATTTAGAGAATGATTTGAAGGTAAATGTAAGAAATATGCCTCACACAAATGTAGAATCTTCCCTTTTAGCAAGCTGTGAGGGAGTTAAGTGTCTGCTAATTAGCTTGGGCAGCAGAGACCAAGCTAATATTAAGCTTAAATATTAATATTTGAAATACAAATATTGAATCTTAAGCTCTTGTGATAGAACTAAATTTGTTTCTGTATTGCTTCATTTGAAGTGTTAGTGATTTGAATTTTTCTTTTTGTTCTAGATTCTGCACTGTGCATTTGGTAAGCTTGCAAATTTTCAATTTTATTATTTTTACAAAGACTAAGCTTTTAGGAATGTATTGGTATGAAAAATGTTATGGTCTGTGAATTGCCAGATTTAATTCTTGCATAACTCACTTTTGCTTGAAGTACGTTACAGTTTTTTACTAAATAATTTGACAAGATCAATCATAAAATAGAAAATAGTGTAACAGGTTTTCAATTACTTGACATTCTGTTTTTATCTAGATCCTTCTAATACTACAAAACTTAGAGCAGTTTATAAATGTTTTATAGTAGATCATTACTCTCCACTTCTACATCCTATAATCTTCTGTACTAAGCTGTCATTCCTCAAAAAAAAAAAAATTCTAGCTGAAAGTCATTTAAAATCCAATAAAAATAACATTTCAAGCACTAGAACTTTGCCCATGCCCATAGAGCATAGATACACGTTATAAAATTAGGAAGTCTTTATCCCAGATTTGGCTGTGCTTTAGTGGAACTGTTTGGGAGAGTAAGATTTCGTGAAGCTAGGACTCAGGAATTCTTGTTAGCCTGTGCTGTGAGGCTTCTTTGTTAGGCTGGTGGCAGGAACTCAGTTGTGTGTCAGTCACACGTGGGGTCAGTAGCGGTGTCGTCCTTCGGACAACCTGAAGAGCCTCGTGGCTGAGTGACAGGATTGCATCTTGCCTGGTTTGTTAGTCCTCATGAGTAGTGAACAGCTTGGCCTTGGCATTTGGATGTTTTGTTCATGGAATAGATGTGTCAAATCTCAGCAGGATCAAAGCCAATGTGCTATAGAAGGAAGCTGTCCCAGCCTGCATACCTTTGCTTAACTCTGATTTTTCTAAACAACCCAATCTTCATAAAGAAACAGTCTTATTTACGTTCAGGTAGGTGGTCTTGTGACTTCAAATATAAGTGTTTGAGCTCCTATCTGAATGTTTGCTACTTAAAAGTAAGGTTCCCACAGCTGCAGTTACAAACCTGCTGTTGTTCACGTATCATACAAACAATGTACATAATGGAGGGTGTATCGCTGTGTTACAGTAGGTTTATAACTGAATTCCAGTGCAAAAGCTTTTTTTTAATAACCAAATGTAGTAGTTGGAAAACTTAAAATTATATACAAAAACTTGCCAGCAGAGGGCAGTCTAATTCTGTAGTTGATAAATTAGTTCTGACCTTCCTGCATAATTGTTCCTCTGAAAATGTTATTTCATGAAGGACAATTTTTAAACTGCACAGATCATCCCAAGAAACAAATTATCAGATGCTCAACTTAATGTAAAGGCTTCTGAGAATAAACTATATGTATCATATAAATGCCTGTGCTGCCAAGACTGTTGTATTTTACTAAATCTGTTACTTTTTTTACCAGAATAAACCATAGTTTAAAAAAAAATTCAAAAATAATAAAATGTCTTATTAAATAAAAGTGGCAAAAAGGACAAGTTGGATCTCGGAACACTGGGCAAAAAAACTTGCAAATAAAATCCTATTTTACCATCCTAAATCTAGAATGCTCTGCTGTTTTCTTAAGCTTTTAAACTTGCGTGCAGATGTTAATGTTTACTAGTACTAAATCTAAGGAAGGAATTGGATTATCTTTTCCTTACACTTTAGAGTATATGTCCACACAAGTCAGTGAGTGGCAGGAGGGAGTCCTAGGTTTCACCTTCCAGGCTGGTGTGGAACAGCAAACGAGCTGACTGTACCAGCCTGTCTGTGTGCAAAGCTAATAATCCTGGCTCAGTTAATTTGAGATGTGGATCCATTTAGCCCATGTTATCCTCAGTCACACAATTTAATATTAGTGAAGAGAGTCATTAGTCAAATGTTACAACATTTTATACCATTATAACTCTTATCTTTTTGCTTTTCCTAACAAAGCTTTTTACAAAAACCCCACTTATTTTATTGTAACTGCCCATGGATATTTTTTTTTCTGTTAATGGAATCATTTGTCAGCTGAATAAAATGAGGGGGTTTTGTACAGCTGGATACAGTGCTGCTGTCTGCTACATTCCTACAAATTCTGGTAAAAGTTTTTATGCAAGGAGAAACGGTAAATCTGCAGATTCCTTTGCCCCAATAAACTAATTGCTATAACTAGAGCTGTAATTCTCTGTCAATAGGAGAGCTTATCTGTGACAGATGGCTGTGTGTATCAGCATAACTTTTCTTTCTACATCTTTTCTGTACAATCTAAACTGTTAGCATCTGTGAGGCAAGTTCTGCAAAATACGAAGATTGATAGGGGAACAGAACTTTGGCATGTGGCAAAGTTTTAAAAAATGGAGAGCTCTACATGACGAGAGGAGGAAACATGTAGCCCAGAGACCCAAGTGGAGAGACCGAAGGACAAGCAAATGGAAAGTGCATGTGCAGTTCTTCACTTTGTAGCAGAGAGAATCCAAGTGTAAAAATGACACTGATATCATGGAGGAGCTTCTGCCTGGAGGAAATTGGTATGGAAAGGGGTGATAGGAGCCAAGAAAATGAAGAAGCAATAGTAGTACAGGGAGTTTGAGGGGAAAAAAAAACCAAACATGAAGGCTTTGGTGAGTACAGGTTCAGCCTACAGAATTACTACCGGCCTTCCTACCATAGCGATGCTCACCAGTAACCATCTGGTAAGCCAAAGTCAGCACTGGTTGACTTTGATTTAGCCTGCTCAGCTAGGAGGGATACGAGGGCTCCACCTATAAGCTCCACAGACAGCCTGTTCTCTTTTGGAAGAGCCTGGGAGAGGGACTTTGAGGATTTCTTGACGGAGGTGGGATCTGGAAGGGGTCTGGGCATGGCTTACTTGCTGCTTGGTCGTGGACCTGAGGCCCCTGTTAAGCACTACTCTAGTGTGTGCAGTATTGGGTAAGTGGTGACAGATGTTTATAAAATACCAAGTTTAAAATTGTCTGTCAGGTACCTTTTCTGTGCAATGAGTAAATAATTAGAGGCAAGTAAAGTTTACATAAATTGTAGGTGGTGAGTCACTTACTTTGATCTCCTGTTTTTTGGCATTGTCTTGGCTTTAATGAAAAATCTTATATGCCTGACTTGTGAAAGAAACTTGGATGGTGCCTACACAGTCTTTTGGGGTTATTTATAGATTCCTTTGCAAGAATGTTATCTTGTTTAGGACAGGATGATCCAAGATGTATAAAAGAAAAGGTCCGTTATATGGTAGGAGTGAGCCGTTAATGAGTACAGATTATGGGATTTTATAGCACCCCATTTTGTGTTGTCTGAAAGTGAAGAGAACTGTGTTTGTAGGATTATTTTTTTTCTTTTTACTCTGGAAGTGTTCTTCAGTACACTTCATTTCTGTGACTGAAAATAATTCTAATGAAACTTGCTTTTGGCTTTTCTTATTCTTTCTTCCTTTTCCACTTTCTAACTTGGCCTTTACATCTTTCTGAGGCTGTTGTGTTGATTGCTGTGATTTGCATTCATTTTAGAAGCACTGTTTACTGAGTATTAGGACCTACAACTGCTTTTCTATTTCTCTTCATTGTGCTGTTGGAAGAAAATAAAAAAATTGTGCTTTGGAGTTTAGAAATTGTGTAATCTTGTAGTCTAAAATTCCTGCTCTGTCAGACCTGGGTGTGTGGGATCTTTTTAGTGGCAGTTTAATCAGCACCTCAGAACTTGCTTAGAAGAAATCTGCTTCCTTAAGAAAATTTTTAAAATGTTTCTGTACCAACCAATGCATCAGCTATTTCTTGGGTTTCGTTTTGTTGGTTTTTTTTTTTTTAATTATATTCATAAAGAGGAATTACAAACTTTGTATCTATGAGAATATGGGCTAGATCAGTGTTTCTTCAAAGTACTTACGCGTTTTGCCTGCTGGTTTTGAGGATATGCTCTGCAAAACATCTTTATTTGCTTTACTTTTTAAATCATAGTAATGAAGACTATCTTGGATATTTAAATCAAATGGAGTTTATTTGAAAGACTGTCCCAAAAGCTATTTGATTGAGGTTATCTCATCTTATTCAGCTGTTTTGTGTATTAAGGAATGTACTATGATTGCAACAAGACTGATTGCTTTTATTTGCATTTTGATGCACAAAGTTTTGTCAGGGGACTGCATTGCATTAGGCTGTATAAACACACCACAAAACAGACTCCATACTCTCAAATTAAAAAAAAAAAGAAAAAACCAAACCAAACAACCCCCCCCAAAAAAACCTGGATGCTTTTCTTCCAAAAATCAAATAACTGGACTTTGGCTTAGATGTGTCTTATTTCCCCACCCCAATAGTCAGGAATATTTACTAATTGCAAAATATCTTCCAGGCATTGTTCCCTCTTCTGTTGTTCTGACTGCTTTCCAAGTGATGTCAAGGGTTTTCCTGACATGGGCAGTAACACATAGTGTAAAAGAGGTAAGTTAAGCTACAAAATATATATAAAACCTAATGACCCATGGTGAAAAACGAATGTTGATTGCTGTCTTATTTTCCTTAAAATGGCTTCTGTTTTTATCCCAATGTGAAATGTGTGTTTATGTGAATCAATTGTTTGTGATCTGTGGACCAAAAGAAATAAAAATAAATCCAATGTCATCTTTTCTTGTCAATCAAATAGACTGAGGTCTGATTCTCTCACTGTAAGACACCTAGCTCCTGAATAGATTTTTGCAGTCTTTACTGAAAGTTAAAGAGGTTCCTATGTATAATATGGAACCCAGAATTTGGGACAGCATTCTAGTATTGATCTCACTACTGCCATAATTAATAGCAAAACCTCCTCAATGCCCCCTCTTTCATAAACAGTTTGCTTTCTTTACCATGTCGTGTGGAAGTTCCCCTGCAACTGTGCACCGCGGTGCCTGACTGTTCTCCATTATCACTTTCCAGGATAATCTTCCCTCTGTCCTTCTTTCACTTTTCTTACAATCATGTGTAGGTGGATTTTGGTGCCTCTGTGATTTCCCCCCNNGGGGGGGTTTTGGTGCCCCTGTGTTTTCCCCCCCCCCCCCCCCCCCACGGCTTGCCACACCAAGGCTTGCCACCTATATTGTGAAGCTGTACTTTATATAAATGTATGTTGAATCTTTTGGAAGCAATTTTATTTGAAAATTATCCTGGCAGTTATTTTAAAAGCTAAACATGCTTTAATTGGTAGGGACTCATATCATCTGAATACCTTGTAGTAGCCCAGATAAGTCACATCTGTGCGGTTACTTTAGCCAATTTACTTCTCATTAAAGAAAGAAATTAATCTGGATTCAAGTGTCAGCGTGGATGCCTGAAATAACTGAAGGTCATCTAGTGTCACTGTATGTGTAAGATCTTTTGTGAATTGACATGGAGAATGTCTTAAGGGCATTGTCTCATTACCAAGTCTTGAGGGCAGCTGCTTTCTCTTTCTCCAAATCTATTATCAGAGCATCCATCCACATGTAAAGTAAGTCACTGTAGTTCCTGGTAATTAACAGCCCTTTCTGATATTATGATGTTTGTTCACGTGGAGCCTTAACTTCAAGCTATTTGAAGTGGAGGAATGTTATTTTTCTCAATGAACTCAAAGTCTTGTAAATACTTACCTTCTGTGTGTGGATTTCACTTTCAGTGCAAATAAATGTACTCCAGTCTCTTCACTAGAAATAAATACTAGATTTTGAACAAAAAAAAAAAAGCAAGCTGTAATCCCAAAACCTTAGATTTTATATAAATGTATAAAATATTTTTAAAGAAATATGCCTGAAGTTTTGCTCGTTACGTTACAATGTTGGGGTACCTGGTGCTTCATAAAGAATAGTGGTTAATCTGTTTTTAAGAATTGCCTCCTGGTTTAGAATTAACCCAAATGTTAAAGGTTGGATTGCATGGATTAGAATTATTCCATGTTTTGTCTGTTAGACATCAAAAGGAAGTCTGTGAAATGATTGTGGGATAGGTTTTTTTGAAACTTACGCCCACATTCTCACCAGAGAAAATGACCAAAATGGGAGAAATGTGAGCAACAAGTTCAGCCTAACATTCAGTTTTTAACAAGAATTTTTTAACAAGGATTCTCTCAACAACCTTACATGCAGTCTTTTCCTCACACTTGTGTGGTCTTTTGGTTGAAGTCTTGTGAGCAACTACATTATGTGTTACTTTTTTTTAATGTTTTAGAAAGCGGGCATAAGAATGGTAAGGATGAGGAATCCTGTGATAAGTTTTTCACCAGTGACTTAATGCAAATAAGTCAAATGAAGAGGCTGCATTCTGACCCCTTCCCTTACCCCCAACCAGAGCGCATGCAGTCTCACCTGGGGAGATATGCTGAAAGTGTCATGAGTGTTCTACTTTTTCTAAAGGGCTGTCTGCACAAGTGAGCTCCATGGTGAAGTCCAGGATTAAATTCTCACACAGCTTTATGGAACTTGTAAGCTATGCAGTTGCATGATGAGGTCCTTGTAAAATAAAAAAAAACAATTTTACTCTAACTTTTTTGAGTGAGACTTGTTCAGTATCTTGCTTTTCCAGACTGCTTTGTATATAATGCAGTTAAAAGAAGAAATATCTGTATTGCATCCCTCCTTTCTATCAGAATATACTTCTAAATATGTGATGTGATTTGAAGCATGCTTCTTGCCACTAACATGTTTGTGCTTTTTGTTGAATTTAGTCCTGATGTGTTGTTAAATTCAATATGAAAGTATTTATTATACATGTTTAAGCATGACAAATGCTAACAGCACTGCACACTACTTTGGGTAGCAATGAGATTCCCCTTACTTCCACCACCTGAGCAGCTGATGGCTTAGTGGAGGAGGGCCTGTCATGTAATACAGTACTTGCAATTGTTTTGTCGTTATATAGGAAAAGAATCGGTTTGGTGAATTTTACTGTTTCTTCTACAAAGGAGGGAAGGAAGTAAGTGAGACTGGCATGATGGGCTAGAAGTAGGCATAGGAAAACAGAAAGTGCCTTTCAGTTCAAAGTTGAATTTATGTGAAAAAAGAGATCTGGTGACATGTCAGGCCTTGTAAAGTTCCATTCTGATAGATAATTCTGCATCCATGCTGGGTAACTAAAAAATGGTGTCAGCAGTGATTGAATGCTTATCCAATGGAGTGCTGTTACAGATAAGTTGCAGATATGTATTTAGAGGAACCTTTCTAGAATAGACAGTTAAAAGGGGTGGTGTGAAGATGACATGTACAGCATATTGAGCTGGTAATTAAGACTTCAGCATCTGCAGTTCTAAACTGACATCTTTAATCAGTAGCAAAGCATACTTAAAGAGGGAAGAACATCTGAATTTATGACATTTAAGACTAAGTTGTAGTAAAAGAAGTCCATGCTGGAAAGTTCAGAACTCTAAATGGGTGAGTGCAGTTGAAAAGCCTGATTCATCACTGTTTTGCATCTATGTAAAATATGAGCAATACTGTATAACATAAATGTCTGCCAGACCTTTTGTGCCTACTGTGAAGCTTCCTTTCTTTTTTTTTTTTTTTTTCTTTGTTACTAGATGTACCAGAGAACCAGTGCTCTGGAGGGGGACGTGCTGTTTCATCATTACACTTGCATAGTGCTGCTGGTTTTACTCTTCTGCACTGGATTGCTTACATACGTGTTCAGTTGACTTTTTCTGCAGATAATTTGTCAAACAGTTACTCTTAACATGAAAAAAATATGTAGAATTTGTCTCTTCATGCATAAGGAGAACAGTAAAAACCTCTCAGGCTTCATTTTGTCAATTCCCAATTCTCATCTCTGCATCTTAAAAGGCTATGGGTTCTCTTATATTTTAACAAGTATTGTTTGCTATTCATAGTATTGAAGATAAGGTAAAATATATTCAGGACCCTCCTTGACAATAAATTTGTGTGAAATACATGCCAAAAAACTATGCCTGTGGCATGATTGACCCTTGTTAAGGCAGTTGGACAAATAAGTTGTAAATGAAGTGTAAAATGTGCTTTGACTTTGTCTACCACCTCCTTCAAAGACTGGCATGAAAAAGTAGAGGAAGAGAAACTGAGTCCTGAGGGCAGTGTTGGACTTAGTGGTTTATTAAGGGTCTATTGTTCATTGGTTGTACTATCTCCCTTATCCTCAATTTGGAAGAGGAATGATACAAATACATCATTAGCAATGCCTAAATGAATAAGACTCTTGAGAGACTGTTGTGTAAATCAGTTCCCAGGGGTTTGATAACATGCATCTCAGACATCTTTATTTGAAGTACTGAAAAATTGTTAGTCCTCAAAGAGATGTTCCAATAATGACACAATTCTGGCAGATCTGTTGGTGTGTAAGAAACATACTTTTTAATGATGAGCAGTGGAATGTAGTTCCTTACAGCACAGGATGTAACTATAAGTTGCTATTGCATGAAAACTGCCACAAAGTTTCAGTATTCTTTGGTGCTTAAACAGGGACACAAGCTAGAAAGGCACAGTGATTTGTTAAGTGACCTTAACAGGGTTGTGTGTGTTTTATAATGGTGTGAACTGTTTTAATAACTTCTAAACACAGTTCTAATATTGAAGTAGATGGGGAAAGACTAGACCTGAGAAGGCAGTGTTGCAGAAGTTCTGTGATAGAACTGACAGATTTTCTATTTTTATGTGCATCATTCCCTCTTAGCTTCATAATTTCTTGCCCTTGCTCATGTTTTTGGGTGCTACTTCAAGCTACATATTTCTTTTGTTGGTTTTTTTTCTATAGTTAAGGAAACAGTTGGGGTTCTGACGTACAGGTTGAAGTCTGTGACGCATAGGTTTAGATGAACTCACTAAGCTGTTACTCCTGATTTGACCAGAAGATGCAGCTCTAGAGTGCTTGTGGAGCATGTCGCTTCACGGGATGAACAGCATCTTCTCTGAAGTGCTCTTAACTTTTCCAGGTTGAGAACTAAGTCTTTCTTATAAAGCAGACCCCAAACAAGATTAGGATCCTGTAGCACTATAAAAACAGATTTGATCTCTTTTCTGAAAAATCTTCAAATAAGCTTTGGATTTTGTTCTTTTGTGATGATGTAAGGGAGATTAATATGTAAGCAAATTATCGGTTTCGTATGGAAAAGGACAAGGTGTGTTTGCTGCAAAATGCAATGAAAGTGACTTGAAATACTGTATGCAGCAGAATGGAGGTTAACAGCAGCTCTATATTCCAGGATATCCCAAGATTTCAGGATAAATTCTTCTGGGGTTTGTAGTCCATAACAAAGTTTTTTATGGGTAGCCCTCTGTCTATGGGACATCCTCATGAGCATTTTTACACACAAATAATTAATCAGTCCCCTCCTATTAAAAGGTTTCTAATTGCCTATGTATTTTCTTGTTCCTTTTTTCACTTGTACACTTTGCCCAAGATGAATAGAGTGTACCACCCATACTTACGAATTCATTTTCCCCTTTTTCGAGAGTTGGAAAATGCCAGTCCCTGTGGTTGAGCTCTTTTTGTTCCCATGATCCACTGAATTTGGGCTCAAGGTACTTGTACAGCTGAAAAATCTGCTGAGGGAGAGGGAAGAAGGGATTTTTGCTCGTGTTTGCTCTCTCAAGAATTTGTAGTGCGAGTTATGTGCCCATATACTACTTCATGCCCCCAGTTATATGCCCCCATATACTACTTCATCAGTGTTACTCTGTCTGAAACTTAAACCTAATAATTATGCTCCCAAATCTAATAAATTCAACAATTCATTTGATTAATCTTCAAAATATGAAGGGAGTAAAAGCTAGTTCAGTGATATGTGTCTGAAATAAACGCTCCAAGAGGTGTAAAGCAGTGAAACTTAATAATGTCTTGAATGTAACATGAGAGGAAGTGTGGTGGATACACGAAGCAGAAAAATTAGCAAGAAGCAGTAAAGCAGGTCGTTGCCAAGTTTACCTGAGGTGAGACAATCTGGGCTTATTTTTTTTCTCTTTTCCACCCTATGTCTTGGTGTTAGCTATTTTGCTGCTCCTCATAATTAGGGCACAGTTTGCCATCTATAGAGTGAGGCAAACAGTGCTTCTACTCAGAAGTAGCATGGACTAGAATCAGAATATAAAGTCTGAACCAGGTATCGAGCATGCAGACTAATGTGTTAGCATCCTTTCTGCTTGCTGCACTAGGGAGCAATCGTAGGACTGAAATGGAAGCTGGTACTGTACAGGAATGGCAAGAGTTATGATACGTTCTCAGCCTTTCAGGCATTTCTTGTACTAACTTACCTTACGTAGAATGGGTGATCTTAAGTTATCTGATCGCCAAGCAGAGCTGTTCTTAAGCAACTAGAAAAATATGGAGCATGATAAAAAGGGTTTTTTGCTGTTGTTACTAATGTTGCTTTTAAGCTTATTCTTGGGGTCTGTTCTCTAAAATGATGCAGTAAAGCAACACATGGGAATTGATTTTTATTTTTTTTTTTGAGGTTTTCACGGATCTGGTGAGTAATTAGTAACACTTGAATTCATACTGAGCTTCTTTTTGTTCTTACAGGTACAAAGTGAAGATAGTGTCCTGTTGTTTGTGGTGGCCTGGACAATCACTGAGATAATCCGTTACTCTTTTTATACATTTAGCTTGTTAAACCATCTCCCTTATCTCATCAAATGGGCCAGGTAGGTCGCATAATAGAAATTATAGCCTTAAAGTACTGATTTGACAGAGATATTTATCTTGTAAAATAGTTACAGTACAAAAAATTAGATTCTGTCTTGAGGTAATTGCCCTATTTATGAATGTGACTTCGTAGCTTCTTTCCAGGAGATTCCTGGGTTAAAAAAAATAATCTATTACATTGTAAACTGAAAGAGTAGTTTGTCAGAAAGGGATTGTGTTTATCCGAAACTGACATTTAACAGTAAGGGGTAACAGTAAATAAACTGATATTTAACAATAACCCTTGAATCTGAGGGTTGTACTTGAAACCATCTGTTTGATTGATTGATTAATATCAACTGAGTTTGACTCCATTTTAAATAATATAATGGCCTGTACCAAAGAGTTCAGAAATAAGTAGCAAAGTGTGTGGGAGGTGGGGGAGAATAGCTTTAAAGATAGTTTTTAGATTCTCAAAGGTAATCTTGAAATAATTTGAACTGACTGCTAATTTGAATATTTACCTTGCAATAATGTTCACACCTTGCCATGCTCTAATCAAAAAGAGCTAAGGGAAGTAAATACTGAGTTGAGAATTTAAAATTTTAATATTTATAGTAGCATTTCACAAATACTTTGTCACAGGTTGTCATAACTTTTAATCTTTTCCATAAATGTTTTGTTCTAGGTACACTTTGTTTATAGTATTGTATCCAATGGGAGTCTCAGGCGAATTACTCACAATATATGCTGCGTTACCCTTCGTCAGGCAGTCTGGCTTGTATTCCATTAGTTTACCTAACAAGTACAATTTTTCCTTTGACTACTATACATTCCTGATCCTGGTTATGATCTCTTACATTCCAAGTAAGTATGAGCTTAAGGGGTTTTTTTTAATATTAAAAGTTGTAAAAGGAAAAGCTACTAATTGTGAGATTAACATGCATATAACTAATTTTGCGAAATATTGAAAATTATCTGAAGAAAAAAAAATCAGAGCTAAAACTGCAGGGATTGCTTTTTACCAACACATGCAAAACAGTAATACATGTGGGGTTTTTTTCTCTAACATTTTTAATATTAAATAATTGTGGTACTTCTTGTCAAATGCATTGTTTCCCCCCCCACTGACAGACTTTCAGGAGAACAAAGTTAAAAAACGGATACTTAAAAATTAGTTCTTTATCAGGAATAAGAATATTGCTTTTGTATTAGTGGGTGGGGAACCACTTCTGTTGAATTAACTTGAATTAATCTCTGGTTGATGTTTCTGTACGTGGATAGGATTTGGTTTTGCTGTTTTGAAATAGGAAATAGGAACATGGAAGCCTTTAGCAAATTTAAACATGCAAATAAAGTTTAACATGCAGAATAATGTAGTGATGCTGCTGCTCTTAGCTTTCTCTGCAGCTGTCTTGATATGAACCTTGTTTTTGCAGAATGCTAAACATATTCAAAGATTCAAATTTCAGTAGTCTGGCTGTTTCTATAACAAGCACTTATACTTTCAATGAACCATCTTGTAATTGTGACATCAGGGTTCATAGGTTTTTCCAGCTGTTCTTAGAAAACTAAAAAACAAAACCCACACTTTTCATGCATTTGTTTTTCCTTGTCCCTCTCATCAAAAGATGATGATGTTACAAACCTCAAGCAGCCAGAATAGTAGCTTTTGTTGTAGTCAAAACAACTATGAGTATTAACTCCTACTTATGCAGTAGCTACAGCACAGGTGACAGGCCATGTGCAGAGAACCCACATTGAACCCAAGTAACAACTTTATCCTGCTTTCTCCATTAAAATTGCTGTCTCTGAAATGAGGTATTTTTGATCTATTATCATTTGCTGGATGCGTAACTTGAATGCAATCTTTTTGTCTTTTATTTATTTTTTTTTAAATTATTATTGTGAATTGGTACATTAACTCTGAGAACCAACTGCTTGTACTTGATCAGTCTTAGGTGCCTTTTCACATGAAGGTATTTCTGTGGTATCCTTGAGATCCATGAAAAGCAATGTTCATTGCAGGCATTGATTGCACCATAGTTTGGTTGTTCATTGATAAAAGCTGCCTATGCAGGAGTTATGACTTCTGAATCCACTGAAGATCTTGAAAATTTTGGGAATGTTAATATCCCAATTAATAAGTTAATAAGTTTGAAAACTGTTGTTAAGAATTGAATGTTTACATTCTTGATAGTTGCATCTTGCCATTTACCTCACTTTAAATCTCTAATTTAGTACTTCTCTGTCAAAATCAACATCTTGCTAGAAAAGACGTCATTAAACTATTTGCATATAACGGATCCCCATTACTTAGACTTTTAATGGAGAAACCATGTAGCTCTGTGTTCTGTCATGTCTCTGGACAGCTGTATTCCATAACACTGGTGGAGTGAATCATGATAGGGAAGAAACAAGCAGGAAAGAAGCCGAAAAAAGAAACGTTGACCTGAAAAAAAAAAAAATTTAGAACACGAATTAAATAGACTTTGGCTTATGTTTATGGCAAACAATTGCATGTGTAACTGATATAATTTAGGCTGATGCTGACCTTGTTTTCATATGGCTCACGAAGGTTTAATGTCTCATGGCCACTTTAGGTTTTGCTGTGTAGGTATGTGTGTTTTCCGTCCCCCTATTTTGTTGTTCTGCAAACAGACTGTGTAATGTAGTCTTCTAAGAGGAGAAGAAAAAGCTTTGCATGGAGCATAGAGAGAGGAGAAACAAAAGAGGCACCAGTTTGTATTGAGTTCCTTAGATCCTGAAAAAGTGACACTAGAATTATAAGAAATGAAACAAATCTGAAAATTTCATTCTTTCAGGACTTTTCCTCCAGGAAACTTTTGTCATCCTGCTTGTACATGCACAGTTAAATAAGACGTTTTGCATTTAATTAGAAATGTGATTGCTCCAGTAAAAAATAAATAGTACCTGAAGCCTAAGGACAGTATCACTTATTCTTTTTAAAAGAATAAAAGGCAATAGATTACTTGAGTGGAAGGCAGATAAGCATGTTTTCTTTTAATAGATAATTGAGGACCTTGAGCATGTGACTGCATCTTACATTGACATGGAAGCCTCACTTGATATGTTACTTAAGTCTGTTTTCTCTTCAGTTTTTCCTCAGCTGTATTTCCATATGCTACATCAGAGGCGAAAGGTACTCTCCCACACGGAAGAACACAAGAAGTCGGAGTAATTCTAACTTTTTTTCAGAACTTTTCAAACATCAAAATGCTGCAGATTTTCAATACCCAGCACATTTATAAAGAATATACCAAGATAAAATAAGTCAGAGGTAAAAGACCAATAATTTAGCAAGAATAACCAATAGATCTGAATTCACTGAAATTCCACAATGTAAAACATGGAAATAATGTGCAGCTTGCAGTGCTTCAGAAAACTTTGAAACTTTATATGGCTTGGCAGTTAGCCTTTTCCTTAAATGATGTACTAAATGGTTTTCATTTATTACTAAATACCTGAAGGTTGCAGTATGAATGATGAAGTTGTACCCATTAAATGCTTGAATTGGGATTATATTACTGATACCTCTTTTTTTAAGTGCTTGACTGCATGCCAGAAACTGTATGTATTGCTATGAAAGCAAAGAATATGCTCTGGAACACTTTAGGATTTTGAGACTCCAGTGGACAATGTAATCTGGACAAAGTCTTTGAATTTAGAAAAGCAGGTTGTGCGTTTAAAAGGTGATGGGAACAAGAACAGGAAACCAATTATGGGAAATAAGGAGAATGTAGTTCTTTAGGAATTTAAACAGTACGGTGTCTGACCAGAGTGTGTTCTCAGAAGATCTTGTTTAATCTGGTTACTCAAATGCTAATGTTAATTCAGAAGCTATAATGCTTATCTAAAACACTGAAACTCCTCTAAGTACTGCATCCCTGGATAGTTTTTTTTTAAATACTTAAAAAGAAATACTACTAACTGTAATATTTCTAGTGAGATCAGTAATGAATCTAAACAATATAAGGAGGCAGGTCACCTGGAAACAGGTGCAGTTCTCCTTTTTTTACTTTAAATTATCATCTCTAATTACTGTCTGCTATCTCAGTGGTATTCATCTTTCAGTGTTGAGGACTGTTTGCTCTGCTGTGGAATCATCTGAGGGCCTTGTTCTTCAACCAAACTTTTTTCAAGTGACCAATGTGTATCACACATGCACATCCAAGCAAGCAGTTCAGGCACTCAGCTGCTGAAATGTTGCAAAGTCATAAGCTCCTTCTTTGAAATCGGATTATCTCATGTGTTACCTGCTGCTTTTGCAGACTGGACAAGCCTTCCCTCATCTGCTTTTATGAAAAAAAGCAGAAGACTATAGAAAGTTAAGTATTTCCAAGGTGCTTTCTCTGGGTTCTCAGGTTAAGCCTTCACTTGGGAAGGTAAAATAGGAAAAGGAAGAACTGAGAGAACCTTGTGGTTGAGGCAGAATGCACTAATGCTCTGTGAGCAGTGCCCCAGGTTATGAACAAACTGTTGGCTGGGGGGGGGAGGAATGGAAGAGGCTAAAGGGGGCAGGGAAACCAACAGATATCCAAGCAAAGGCAAAAGCAAATGTAGGTTATGGTCTTTGCTCTGTTAGGAATTGATAGTCGAATAGTCCTGGCTTCACCCAGTGGGAGCCACTAGGCAGCAACACAAGGGCTTCTCTGGCTTCCCTGTAATGCATGAACAAGGGGTGACCACTGCCGTGGTGCCTCCCAGCACCCACCCCTGGTTGTGGCCCATATCTGTGTCCCAGTTGCTTGGTTTTGAGGCATCACAGCTCTCCCTAAACACAGCCAGTAAGTACTAAGGGCATGGGGTCTCTGTTCTAGCATGTGGGAAGAGCTGGATATATTGTTATTTTGGTTGATGTTTGTCAGAGCTCTATTTAAAAAAAAAAAAAAAAGAACAACTTTATGTTCCTTTGGCTCCATCAAAAAGTGACTGAAGTTTCCTAGTGCTCAGTAACACATATAACATAGTCCTGGTTGTGTTGAACAGGAAATATTCTAAGCACAGAGGGTAAGAGACAGTAATGATCCTTGCTTCTATTTTAAACCTTTTGGAGATGATTATTGGCTGTAATCAAAAATGCTCTGGCCATATACAACCTCAGAGTGGTTTTGCATTCAAAGATGAAATGATTTCAATTCATTCTCCATTAACTACAACAAAGAAGCACATAACCTGTCTGAGAAATGTTGCGTTATACCTAACCCATTGTTAAAAAATGTAAACTTCCACCTCTGAATAGATTGATTACCTTCTTTTGCTTATACTCTATATCAAAGGAGCTAGTGTCAGTATTTCTGAAGGTTGTCATCTGAAAGATCTGATTTCCTGATGTACTCAGGTTACTGGATATTGTTGATACTCAGCTCCTGAGCTTTTATTGATTTGATTTCTGTGCCCAAATGAAAGATTTTATTTCAGATTTTGGTCCAATTTGGAGAAAAAAATAGCTGTGTAATACTCCTATATGAAACAAAAGTGTAGCTCTTTTGATGTACAGATCTGCATTAGATAGCATTGGCACTATGGAGAAGCAGAAGAGCTGTCAGTAGGGAGAAGGCTTGTACAACCAATGTCTTTATTGAATAAACTTTATTATGGAATATTTACTTTAATTGAAAATATTGATTTACCACACAAATACAAATAAACCACAGCATTTTAAAAGAAAATGGGATTACTTTTCCTTTTAAAAGAACAAGAAAATGCTTTGATAGTAAGCAATCTTAATTGGTAAATTTGATTTAAAAATTATATTCTGAAGTATGAACATGTAGTTAGTATGTACAAGAGTTTCATCACTTCAGCTTGCAGTGCTTTTTCATGCTTAGCTTCCGTGGAAATCACTGAAGGGTGATCTTGAGTAAGACCTCCAGCGCCATGCCCTAATACTCCGTGGGTTTTTACCTCATACTGACTTTGGTCACACATGTGGGTGTTTTCCTCACAAAATAAGAACAAAATTCCCCTCATCTGTCACCGAAACTGCAATGTGATTTATGTGAACTTTATAATAGAAGCTTTGATTAGTACTGTTTGTCACAAATCTAGCGGCTGGTTTGGTTTCTTTTTCCCCCCAGACCATTTCCTTGGCTTGCACGTTTTCTGTTGGCATCACCAAACTTCTGCAGCAGACCTGTTTCTGCTTTGGCAGTCTTCGTGGTGTGTGTGCTGGTTCAGGACACAATACTTCATGTTCTTCCGCCTTTGTCCGAGTTAGTCATTACCCTCTAACAGACCAAGGCTCTTACCAGTATATAGTTTACAACTGGAATTGTAGAAATGTTCATATTGTAAATTACAGTAAGATGCAGGTTTTGGTGCAGGTAAATTGTAATTTTTCACAATGTGATGTTTCTATCAAAGCTTTTTTTTATTTATCAGTAGCAAGGTTGGCATTTGTGTGGACCAATCTGCAGTGTCATTTTAAAACCTGTCTTTCAGCTCAAAATTTTCATGAGTATACATCAAATCATACATTTTGATGTATATTTATGTCAGTGAAATTTGGGTGAAAACTATATACAGTCATTTTTGTATTTTTTCTATGTCGTGAAGAATAAAATTGTAATTTTATAAGTCTGATTCACTAAGATTATTATAAGTTAAATGTATTTTTTGTATATTTAGGAATCTGGTATTACCTGGAGCTCTGAAAGATCAAGCATAGACTTTTTATGCATGTTTGGAAGATATTTCTACTTGATAATGCAGTGAAATGGTTTGTATGCTAAAATACTAGTCTGTGGTGTTGCCTTGTGAAAATGATTCTGTGCTCTCTGCCTGGATTTGGCCTACTGATCAATGATACTAATTGCTATAATCCAAATAAAATTAATTCTGATCAAAATATGTTGTATTGTTACTGTTTAAGAAACAAAAGCAAATCCATTTAAAATGTGAATTAGGACTGTATTTTTATTCATCTGTATATAACATGTACCTTGCAATTTACAAGATGTTTTTGCACGTGTAACTTTTGAGCTCCATCAAAAGAATTAAGCAACTTGATGCTGTTATGAATGCTCTGCTTTTCCCTTTTAAAAGGAGTATCCATAACAACGTGTTAACTGTGTTAACATTCCAATTTACAGCTTCCTCAGTGATCCTCAGTAGAACGCGCGCTCTTTGTTCTCCTGTTGTTATCTGTACTCTAGATGGTGATGGTTTTCTACAAAACCAAAATCATTCGAGTATTATAGTGGAATGCTTAACCAACGTAACAGAATACTTCAGAGTTAATTTACTAAATATAATTCGTCTGCTACCACGGCAATGTTCTTAGCATTTTTAACACTTCCTGAGAGAGATTTAAATACTGTGTCTAGGTGCCATTAATGCTTATAAATAACAAGTTATAATCCTCTAATAGGAACTTGGTAGTAGTTGCAGAGTGAGTACTGTTATTCTAGGCATATGCTTGTCATAAGATTGCACAACTACAGTGATTTTTTTGTTTGATTGCAGAGGGGATGAAATAATGTTGTCATGCCCAGCATCAGCACATGTCCTACGCGTGATAGCTGTGACTTAGCACTACTGTATAATTAAAAACTTCTCTTTGAAATGTTATGCTGTGAAGAGTGATGAGCTCCATTCGTGCCTTAGAACAACTATTACTGATTATTTGTTTCTTCTTTGCATTTTGAAAACCGTATGTGTGGAAATAATTTTAGTTACATAGGGTAACATTTAAAAGTCTGCAAGCATAAGGATTCTGTGTTAGTAACCAAATTAATTTCACAATAGTATATAAGGCTCATCTTAAAGCATTGGCAGTTCTTGACATAACACTTGAGGAAGGATCTGTGCTGGTGTGCTGAGGTGTGAATATCTCTGTGATTCATTCTAGAGTTGGAATTGATTGATACAAACCACCTGATTGCCTGGAACTTCCATTCAGTATCAAGTGGCTTTTAAATTCCTCTTCCTATCTCCTAAAAAAAATACTTTTCCACACTTGTCAGAAGACTTCTAATATTGTAGTGAGGGAATTCATAAAGCTGCTGTGGTGGGTTCTGAAGGCTATCTTGAAGCAGTTGGAATTAAAAATGGAGATGGAATCCACCATAGTGGGGTATTGGAACTCAATGATCTTTAAGGTCCCTTCTAACCCAAACCTCTATGATTCCATGATTCTATTGTCAGAGACATGTTTCTCTTTAATGTACTGACATTGATAATGTGGTAATATTAAGATGTTACTGTCAATATTATATCTTAACTCTTCTAGTGTTTTAACATAGATACTACTTCAATGTTCCAATATAAAAATATAATTCACAATATTTAGAAACACTTCCATATCTATACTTGCACAAACTCTGTGGCACAACAAACTGCCTTTCTGTAGATGAAATTAATTCCATATAGTTTGTACATAGAAATTTTACATTACATCACATGGTAGTACATAAGGATGTTACTATTAATTCATTAGTGGAAGTTTTTGCAGAGGCTTAACAGCTGAATTGTGAATACTGAATTGCTCCTGCTTCAGATAGCCCGCATAATCTTCTGCAATTACATATAGCTGTCATTTAGGCACTGTTAAATATTATAGTCACCATATATAAATATCCCTTTCAACAAGTGTATATTAAAAACTTAAATACTGACATTTTCTAGTTTGAACACTGGGAACTCACAGAATCTATTTGCTGTGTAATCCATATTCAGCCTCTTAGGCACTGCAAGGGATTAGTCTTACTCTTAAAACATTGAAAATGTGCAGTGTGTGTATATATATATGTATATATGTAGGCATTTCAGGTATCTGCCTTAAAATTAGTTCAAAGATGATGCCAATTTAAAGGTTAGCCCTTTGTTTCTTCTGTTATCTAGCATGTCTGCAAAAAAAATCAGTTGTGGGGAGGATATAGGAAGTGGAGGGCCTTTCAGTCAGCCTAACACTAGGTTGCTTTTAGGAAGCCAGTTTGCCTTTATTAGTTAAAGGCTTCTTCAGGTAAAATACAACAACCTCTTCACTTATAGATAAGAAAAAGATACCGGGTGCTGGTCTCTACTACATGACAGTCAATAAAACAAGAAGATGGAAGGAGGAGGGTGTACTGTGAGGATACAGAGCTACCATTGTGCTTCCCAAAGAATGTTTGGGAGTTGACAAAGCTTGTCAGTTGGTATCCAGTAGTTGGGTTTGTTGTTTTGTTGGGGTTTTTTGTTTGTTTATCTTCTTGGGGGAGGAGTGGTATTGTTTGGGGTTTTTTGGTTTGGTTTTCTTTTAAGGCAGAATAACAGCACTTAATGGAAATGCTGTAATGTTTTGTCTGGTGTACTGATGATGCAAAGTCCCTTTCATTCTCCACCAGGTGTTTATTCCATGATTACGGGGAACTGGATCCATGGGGTTAGGTGCTCTGTTTCAGTCTTGTGTTCCTGTGTATAAACTACTTCTGGGAAAGTTACTTGTTTGACTATTAGATGTGTTTCCTTACTCAGCTTTTTGGTGCAATGTAAATTAAGTAAACAAAGCACTTTAACTGAGGTTAGCAAACTGGAACAACGGAAAAAAGCTTTCTAGCATCAGCTAGATGAAATTGAAAATAAGACATTGCTGGTTATTTTACTTAGTGAGACTGGAAATTGCCAGTTGATATTGTTAAAGCATTACAAAAAGTAAACCGCGCGATTTGAAGGTATTGACTTATTCTTCAAAAACTATTGTCAAATCAAAAAATATGTGGAAAACTGCTCCAGACATACTTGTGCATACAAACATGGGACTGACATAAGCATTCATGGGACAGCGCCCCTGTTTCCTGGTGATACATGACTACAGATCAGGCTATAGCTTGCCAGATTTTGAAGAAATAAATTGCTGGTGGAAAGACATAAAACTACTGTGTACCATTGGTGCTAAAAATCATATGATTTAGTTATTATCAGTTACATGTTGTAAGCTGATACTAGCTTGCATAATAAACTATCATTGGAGCCCTAGTATATGAATTCTTAAAAATAAATGTACTATACAGTATATTGTTATGTGCCCACTGAAGCTGTGTAATTTAGAATAACTTCTCAATTAAAAAATTTGTCTAGTTTTGTATATGTATTCAGACCTGGATTTCTTATGAAAACAAGGTAGGCAATATTCATTTTTTTTCTGGCCCATTTCCCTGTTCCTGACTGGGACTATAGTCACTAAAAAGTACTAGCCAGATTTGAAAGAAGGGTAGAAGCCTCAGAGAAGTTTGTACAGCTTGTCTCTGTGCTTAGCTCCAGACCATCCAGAACATGTCATGTCAGATAAGGTAAAATAAAATGGTAACGTTTGAGACCAGGTTTTGCTAGTCTCGTGCACAGAATAATGCTTTTACGTGCACCCTCTTGTGGTTCCTTATATAATTTAGACAGTCCATTTTTTTTCAGTGTAAATTTGATGGGCAAAACCATCTGATGCTGGGCCCTGTTTCCAGGGACTGGAGCTAGGCTTCCTGGTAGTGGAAGCTGATGGATTGCTGGAGCGCTTGGTGCTATAATGACAAGGCCTATCACACACTTCCATTTTTTTGGCAAATGTGACCTTAGCTTATTGGTGCCCCTTAACTACTTGTGCTTGTTCTGCAGATAAATACAGTGATTTTGTAAGTGGAACTTAAGACTGAGCCTCACTATAGCTTGTGTAAAGGTATTTGATAAGCTATACGGTTTTAAGCTAGTTTATGTGCCAAAAGTGTAGGAGTTCTGCTCTGAGTTTCACACATGCTGCAGGAGCCTGCTTGGGACAAATATTTCAGCCATATCAACGTTGCTTTGATATTATCTGTAGATGACACAGGCTGAATACTGAACGGACTGCAGTTAACAAATGAGCTGATGTGTTCGCAGTCTTTGTGAAGAACTGGAATCCTTGGTGAGGAATACAAATACTTTTAGTTTTGCATTTTGAGTGAAATGTTTGGATGGTGCTATGAAAAAGAGTAACCTTGATTCAATAAGCACCTCATCTTGCTAGGCTTCTGTGTACCCCTAAAAAACCGAAGTGTCATTGATGAGTCGGGTTGTTTTGGGTTGGGGGTTTTTGTTTATTTTTTTTAAAGGCTGTGGTTTTGTGTTCTCACACTTTTTCACTTGCTTTTGGTTCTGTTCCTTGTGAATCATCAGATTAGGTGGGGGGAAGAAAAGAGAATATATAATAGTAGCTTGTACATTTTCAGCATTTCATGCCTCCAGGTTGGATTCTCTTACTGGCTGTGGTTTTCAGAGAGCTGCTTTGGACTATGCAAAGACAGTGAGTGCAAGGACCAAGAACTTGTTTTATAAATGCTTCATTTATTTAGGGAGCATAGATATTTTAGTGTTCTGGATTTAATACTTGCACGAATCTTGTAGTATATGAAGGCTACAAAGAGTGAAATGTGTCACGTGTGCGCTGAGGTCACTATCTAGATGTTATTCCCCATTCTAAGTAAATAATGCAAAGAAAAAATGCTAATGTTTGTCCACTGCACCTGTTCTAATAGTAATAATAAAGTAAAAAAGTTTTCATACAGATTTACGAGGCCACATGTGAAATCAGAATTTACATGAATTGTTCATGGGTTGAAGAACTCTAGATCTGTGCTTCACCTAGATCTCTGACTATACTTGGTTCTCTTACGGCTTCCTCAAGGATCTTGTGGAGTTCATATCATTCTAGTAATTTTGTGCTAGCATTTTCTAAATCTTCCATGTGTCTACTTCCATTTAGGTATTGATTTGACTAGAGAAACACTTTTTGAAAAAGAGAGAAGCCCAAAGAGGCAGGGTTTTATTGTAATCCAGAATTTGATTAAATTATGATTGAAGGTACCTAATGGACTTTTGCTCCCCCCAAAAGGGGGATAGCTTTTATTATTGGGGGAGTACAATTTGGGAAGGCTATGCTAGAGTGGAAGGTAGAACGTTAGCCTTTCTAGATAAAGAATAGTAAGTTTCTCTGCTTTGGCGCTACATAACCGTGTGATACTTCTATTTGTTGTTCTGTGAACAGACAAGTTGAGCTGATGAACAGGGAAAATAAATACTCTTATTTAATAGATTAGAATACAAAGAATACTTGTATTGACTAAAGTTATAGTTTCTAAATAGAAAAGTTGGGACTGAGATATAGAAGCTGTTCACTTTTACAGTCATTTTTCAGAAATTGATTGGACTAAGTCACCAAAGGAAAAGGTAACTGTTATCTATGTGTAATTTATTAACAGAGAATAATTGCCTGAATGTTCTTATAATAAATGTTGGACATTTTTAAGTGACTTTACATCCACCCGGGGTACTTTGTTGTTTCACTTTGGCACGTAACTCTTTTGGGTGAGACAAACATAGTTCCTTATCTGCTGTTTATAATTAGGTTCCTGAAATAGAAACAAGAAGCCAGAGCTTGAAGAAACTGCATGTTGGAACAAAAGCTGTAGGTAAAATGTCTGTATTATAATCTGTACCCTTGATATTACAATAGCCTACTAGTTACCTTTCTTCTTACTACAGTTCCAAGATACAAGATCCAGTAATACGATCACCTTAAGGTAGGCATTAGTTTTAAGATTTTTGGTATCTGTGTGGAATTTTACATCATCTCTGTCATAGCCTTGCATATCCTCCTTAAGTGAAGTGTCTGATTATTTGGGAGTTCTCTACTTCTAATACAGTACCCTAAACTGTTTTCACAAGGTACAAATTTCTTGAAGAATCTCTTCTAACTGCTCCTTTATCTTTCTTTAAACTTGCCACCTCATATTTATCACTTGTTGTTAAAGTTACATATGGTTGAAGACTTTTTTCTACTCTAGCAAAGATGAAGCTTTTTTCCCCTCTGGCTAAGGATTTTTTTTAAAAAAAAAAAAACCCACTCATTTTTATGTCTTCAGATTTAGCGTCAATTATTGTAACATTAGAAAAAAGCAAAAACTATTTGTATAGTTTGTATGTCAAACAAAATGACATAGTGAAACATGAATGATACTCTAGAATTGAAACTACCGGTTTCTGCTACCTGTATATGTAAATTTTCTGGAGAAGGGGCGGAGCTTTCTGGAGTTCACTGTGCGGTGAAATCCTGCCTTGGATTCAGGCTTCCAGGGGGTATCATTATGCAAAAGCTAAATAAGACCTGACATAGTCACAGTGGTGAAACATAGGAACCTTAAAATTATTTGGCTGATCACCTGAGCAATGCTTTGTTGATACCCAGAACTAAATGTAGTAAGATGTGAGTTGGATCTGGACTGTGCCTGGTTCTTATACATGCATACTTAGTAATTTTCTGTCAAGCTGAATTAATTTTAAACAATAAGTTGTCAACTTTCTCCCTTTATTTGGTGCACATTTTTTTTTTGTGAAAAAGTGAGAGATTTTTCTGTTCGCTTTGAAAGAATGCAAAAATGGGACTTTGTGTCTGTACAAAACAAAAAGACCTGTCCCAATTTACGACTCACTGAAAAATTGTCTTTATCCTTAGAGTTCAGGCACTGTGCAGCTGGAATAAGCAACCACAGAATTCTTGAGTTTTGTTCCGTATGGATAGTGACAACAATAATAACCTAAGAAAAGATAAATTCCATCTGAAAGACAGTGGTATTTATACATAAAAAAATGTCTCCTCATGGAAGTGGAACTGTGAAGGCAATATTGAGCAGCTGCAGTATGTAGCATCTGGCAGAAAAGTGCTACATAAGTTATATGCCACTGTAATAGTTGAATGTGGTTTTTTTAGTGAAAAACTTTGTGTATTCCTGATAGGTGAAAGATGCTCTATGGAAGCAGCTGTTGAAAAATTCAGTATATGATTTTACAAACCTTCACTGAAATGCAGAAGGGCTTAAATTGCTGTAATTCATGGAGTTACTTCTAAGCGTAGAAGTTATCTTTTATTCCAGCTGTATCCACCAGTGCTACCTCTCTACAAACCTTGTCTTATCTGTCCCTTGATAACCACAGCTTCAGCACTACCACTACTAAGGGCTTCTTGTAAGCAGGGATTTTCAATGTTTGGACAAACATCTAGATGATTATCAGTTTCAGCTACTTAAGCTAAGCAGTTATCTGATTTGACAGTTTGTTTTTAATAAAACATGATACAGAACATCAAGCGATATTATTATTATTATTCTTAGTGCATATGATGCTTACCTTCAAAACACTGTAAATCATTAATTGGTTAACTCGCATCTGCAGAAAGAGTGGATCAGCTGAAAGAACATTATAGAAGAGTCTGGTGTTTGAAGCGTGTTGGGAACTGCTGTGGTGTCCTCCCTGTGCCTCCTGACCAGTTTGGCTCCCCAGGTGAGAACATGCCCTCCACTAAGACCATCTCACAATACTGTCAGGTGAAAATGTGGGTTGTAGTTTAGGTGTTTGGCAAAAAAAACCACAAACCAAAACAAAAACAGACGAGCAAAAAAACCCAAACACAAATAAAACCTATCCCAAACCCCTGTATTTTGTATTTTAGCCTTATTTACCATAGGAATTAGCCATGGCAGTACATTCAGTAATAGAGGTTGGGAGAGGTTTCTTTGGGGCTTCACCTTCCTCTGTTAATCAGGGTTTTGGCCAGCCGGTGCTTGGTACTGCCTTTTCCTCTAGGGAAAGCAGCCCCCCCAAGACCCCACCGCCTCGAAGATGAGGCAGAACACGCAGATAACCCCGTTTGCCTCCCGTTAGGGCGGGGTTTGGGGTTCAATCCAGCCGCTCCCTATCGGTTGGGTCCGGCTCTGGGGGCGATCCCCAGGGAGTCACCCCAGCGAGGCCAGTGCCTCAGGCGCCGCCAACGGCCGCCGCGCCGTCTCGCGCGCCGAAGGAGTTAACGGCCGCCGCGCGGCGGCCCGCCCCTCGGCCTCGCCCATTGGCGTGCCGCCTGACGGCGCCGACCAATGGTGACGGGCGGCGGCGGGGGGCGCGCCAATGGGGGCCGGAGGGGGGCGGTGGCGGGGGCCGGCGCGGCCGGCGCCCGGTTGAATGGGGAGTACAAAGAGGTGCGGGGCCGGGGCGGGTCGCGTCGCCGTCCCTGGCAGAGGCGATCGCGGTGCTGCTGCCGCCCGTAGCCCCGCCGCCGCTGCTGCTCCGCTCCTCTGACAGCGCGGGGGAGGGAGCGCCGAGCCCCCGCCTTTTTTTTTTTTCCCCCCCTCCCCTTTCTCCCTTCAGATTTGCTCGTTTCTCCCGGTGCCCGTAGAAGAAACGCTCCAGACGCCCGAAGGCACCGCGGCGTAGCGGGAGCGGCGGCTGCAGCCGTGTGCATGAGCAGTGCGGCTGCCGCCGGCTCTACCTTGCCGCCGGGGCTCCGCCGCTGGGAGGCGAGGCGAGTCGAGGCAGCTCTCCCCCCCCGCCCTTCATCCTCCTCGCCGCCGCAGCCCGGGCAGCCCCCCCCCGCCGCGCCCAGGGCTCCCCCAGCAGGGGATGCTCCCGCCGCCGCCGCCGGCAGCCGCGACCCTGCGAGCCTGATCCTCCGTGCCCTCCCCTCCAAGCCGCCCGCCTCCCCGCGGGGCGGCCGGTGCCGCTGCCCGCCCGCCCGGCCCCGAGCGGCGGGTGGCGGGCCGGCGCAGCGCCCTGCGATGCGGCTCCCCCCGCCGCGCCCGGAGCCCCTGCGGCCGCCGCGGCTCAGCTGAGGGCGAGCTGCCGTGAGGCGGGGGGCCCCCCGACCCCGGCGGTGCCCAGATCGCTCGGGGGTGTCGAAGCACCGGCGATGGCGCCTTCCTCCGCAGCGCTGTCCTGAGGGCCCCGCCGGGGAGACCCCGGCGCTGTGGGACGCCCGCCTGCTCCGGAGACTTTGGGAGCATTTTGCAGGTTTTGCTTTTTTATATTTTTTTTTCTTTCTTTTTAACACCCCCTCACCCCCTTTTTGTTTTTTGTTTTTTGTTTTTTTTTAACCTCCCCCACTCTGCCTTCTGGGGTTTTCTCCCAGCTGCTCTTTCCCTGTAGTGGTGGAGCCTCCTGTGCTTGCCCAGCGGTTGTCCCCTCGTCCACTGCCCCTTCCCTCAGGACATGTCCCGGTCCAACAGCGTCAGCCCCCCGGGCTTCGGCAGCCCCGCGCCCTGGGCAGGCACCGAGCAGCACCGCTCGGCCTGGGGCGAAGCGGAGGCCCGGGCCAATGGCTACTCCTACCCACCGCCGCCTGCCAACAGGTCCTCGGGCAAGAAGGCCTCCCGCATGTCGAGCAGGTGGAGGAGCGAGGAAGACTACGAGCCCCGGAGCCGCGGGGAGAGCGGCTGCAGGATGATGAGCTTTAGGTCCAAATCTGCCTGGCAGGAGCATGGTGACGACAGCCGACGTCACCGGTCCCACCACCCGCCCGGCAGCGATTCCCCTGCTGCCCCCAACAATGCCAGCCCCTGGCAGCTGGGGGAGCAGGGGGAGGTACGGCCCCGCTCTGTGGAGTTGGGTCTGGAGGAGAAACGCATCAAGGCCAAGATTGAAGAGCTGGAGGAGGAGGACGGAGACGAGGGGGACTCCGAGGCGGCCTTCTCCATGGGCAGCTGTTGCAGTAGCCTGCTGCAAATCTTCAGGTCCAAGAAGTTCCAGTCGGAGAAACTGGAGCGCCTCTATCAGCGCTACTTCTTCCGGCTCAACCAGAGCAGCCTCACCATGCTCATGGCCGTGCTGGTGTTGGTCTGTGTGGTCATGCTGATCTTCCATGCTGCGCACGGCCACTATGAGGTATCCTACGTCGTGGTGCTCTCTCTGGCCATCCTGCTGATGGTGGTGCTCTGCATGGTGTGCAACCGCAACGACTTCCACCAGGACCATATGTGGTTGGCGTGCTACTCTGTCATCCTGGTGATCCTGGCAGTGCAAGTGGTAGGGGTTCTGCTGGTGTGGCCCAGGAGTGCTTCAGAGGGCATCTGGTGGACCGTCTTCTTTATCTACAGCATCTACACACTGCTGCCGGTGCGGATGAGGGCCGCGGTCATCAGTGGGGTGGTGCTCTCCGCCATCCACCTGGCCGTCTCCCTCAAGATCAACGCGGAGGATAAGTTCCTCCTGAAGCAGGTAGGTGAGCCCCGAGCAGTTCGGGCGTGCGCTCGGCAGCCCCCCACCTGCCCGCTGTCTTGAAGGGTGAGGAAGGTGGGCTTGTCTGACTTCCCCAGGCCTGCCTGATGCTGGAAGGGTGACGGGGCTTTCAGTCGAACCCCTAGGTTACCTGCTCCGAGGTGGGATGTTGTACAACGTGGTGGCTATAAGCCCGTAATCTTGTAATATAGTGGTGTTTCCTTGTTGCTGCTTTCCATTAAGGCTCTAAACATCTAAGAAATGTGCCTTACTGGTTTCCCGTGACCGTGGTTCCAGTGCTGTCAGCCAGCCCTGCTAATGCTCTTCAGTTGTATTTAATGTAAACAGCTCTGCCCCAAGAGCACCTGTGGAATGGTATCCACCTGTGCCGCGTTACTGAGAAACGCGTGGAAAGTCTTGCTGTTTTTATCAGCTCGAGGTTATCCTTGTGTGTCACCCCCGAGCCCACGCTCGGTGTCAGCGCAGCGCTTGCTCAGGCGTCGGTGAACGTGCTCCACGGGAGCATGGAGTAAGTGTTTTTGGCTTAGCGGGAAGGTGTTTGCTCTGAGATGCACAGGAAACTACAGTGAAGAAGCCCAGAGCTCATATGCAGACACAAAAAAAAAAAAAAAGATGTTTAAAAAAAAATAATAAATGCAGATTATTATTTAGCTGTGATATCATGTTTAACAGGAGTGGTTCAGTTCATGGGAACAATAAGACTATTATTGAATGCATTACAGTGCAATTTTTAATTACCATATCTGTATAAACAATGGCAATACAAGGCGCCACTCTTCTTTTCAAGCGAAGCAAGCAGCCTTGGGGCTCATGTGCTTTAAGCTTAACCAGACACCTTGGCAGTCAGGAAACCAGTGACTTAAAACATTGTAGCTGTGTGGTAATCGTCATCCCTCCGATGAACAGGACTCGGAACAAGGATGAGCCTGTCACAGAGTCCAGCCCTGATGCTTGTGTGTAACCGGGGCTTGTTTATTAGAATCAGGTGAGTGATAACTTTACAGCCCTATCACATAATACAAAATAAAGCCTTGCGGTTACTGCCTTGAGTCTTACCTGTGAGTTGTTTTGAGTTCTACCTATTGCAGACTCAGGAAAAGTTGTAGGGTTTAAATAAAGTAGGACAGGGCTGTCGCTGCTCTGTTCTACTAAATAGCCCATGAAATTACACTTTTCTCCCCCCCCCCCCCGCCCAGTAAAGCCTGCTTGGACAGTTTCCAGCTTTGTTCTTAGTTTGTTACAGATATTTTTGTAAACTGTACATGGCATCTTTTTCTTATGTTTGATATAAATGGCTTTTTGTGCATTTCCAGCAGAGCATACTGTGAGCAGGACAGTTGCTGTTTTTCTGCTTGACTTGGAAAAGTTTGCTAATGGCTTCAGCTCTTCCTTGCTGGGACTCTGGTCCTGCAAAAGCCTTGTGTGTGCTCTTGACTTTATAAACTGAGACTTGTCCTATTCAATTCAGTGTATTTGGAGACTGTATTCTTACATATGAAGGCAAAACTTGTTGTGATTCTGGCCAGAAGACTTAGCAGACTGTTACCAGCAAAGTTGAGTTTGGAGGGTACTACCGAGTGTGATATTTTATATATTGTTATGTTGGAAAATTTTGGTAATTGTATTTTAATTGGAAGGAGCCTAAATCACAAAGGCCAAATGACTGACTCCCTTAGTAGAGAATTTGGGATAATTACAGCTCCCTCCCTTTCCAAATGCAGCGGGGTTGCATTTGCACCTTCCAGCCTAGGTGATTCTGTAAGAGATTGGGCTGATGTATAAGTGTGCACTTGTTGAAGGTAAAAGTATGGACAGTAGATGATGGTACAGCATGCATGAATCTGTGCATTACACAATTGCTTTCCCTTTCATATTAGTGCTGGATTCTCCTGCAGTTTGACAATAAATATTCAGTTAACGAGGATTGTCTCAGGAGTACTCTCACTTTGTTTTCAAAGGCAGAGTGTCTATCCATATTGCCTATTTATTTTTCCTACTAATGCTAAATGCCATTCTCTATCTTGCTGTGGTCAATGTTGGCGTAGCTCTGGCTGAATTCAGTGGGGTTGTGCAAGGCCAAGAATCAGATTCCTTGCACGTTTGCGTATGAACATGAGCTGCTATCTCTGGCTGGCTGATAGAAAAATCTGTTTCTGCCGAGCACATTGCCTCACAGCTATTAACAGACCTTCCTCACTGGGGCTGTATCTTGTTGCCATGGAAATCTGTTGTATTCAGCTCTGCCCCACTGATACATGTGGGTCCTATTTTTCCCCCTTCAAACCAACAGGGATGAAGACCATGTAAATCAAGAAGAGAGGGTTAAGTTGTTTTCAGTGACTTCACGCTGGCAGTCACATCAGCCTGGGGTTTGTGGAGCAGGAGTGGATGTGAATACATCTGTGACTACGTGACCAGATGGTTTTATATCCACGGCAGTCAGAGAAGAAAGGCTGGTTAGGATGTGTATCCCCTTTCCTCTCTTTTTCATGGCATTTTAAACTGTAATACTTAAGCGAGTTCTTCTTTGTGTGGGCTTTTTTCTTTTAATCTTCTCCCAGTTGTTTCCAAGCCAGGAAAAATCATATACTGTTGTTATGATCCACTAACATTCAAAGCTGGGTGACTCCTGTGTAGACTCCTGAGCACTTTCATGAGGCTCAGGAGCCCATTATAAACTTTGCTGCTGTTCTTTCTCAAGAAAGCTAAATTCTTGGTTGTAGGTCCGTTCTGGGAGGGAAAGGCTACTTGTTGGATTCCCTTGCTGAGGATGCATGATTTTATTGTCTGAATCATCTTTTTTCCTAGCACTTCTGGACTTCTCTGTCACCAAACTCTCTGGTCTGAGGCTATGCTAGTCAGGCTTCTTGAAAGGGTTAAGGCAGTCTGCTATTTCTGTATCGGTAAGGGAACAGGAGTAAAGGTAGTTATGATTGTTCAGTCTGAACTGAGCTGCTTTTTAATAATTTTTTTCTGGGACCACTGGACTTTGAAAGTAATCTCTGACTGGAGTAGTCAGGATTGTCTCTCAAAACGGGCACCCCTAGCAAATGCACCACGTATACTCAGGACCCCTGCAAGCCTGATTGGGTACAGACAATGATCTTGCCTTCTTGAATTGATGTTTGATTGGATTGATTAGCAAAAAACTGCTAATTAATACCAATTATTGCTTTATTTTCAAGTTATCTGATGCTGAGGGGGGGGAGGAGAAAAAGAAATTGTGTGTTTGTGAGTTTGAGAATTTACTTGCATCCAAAGACTGCTGCTGGAAGCAGAACACATTAAATGTATGACAGACCACCAACTACAAATCTTGATTGCCTAAAGGTGATAGGGTTTTTTTGTGTACCCTATTACCAATTAATTCTAGAGGTACTGCTTTTGAATCTATTGGGAAGGGGATGACTGCATTTGTCTTCAGGTTTATGTCCTTATATTATTCTGGAACAGTTTGGATTACAAATGTGTTTCAATGCACTCAACTCAAGTCTGTCTTCGTCTTTTTGTATATAGTTTATCTCTGTTTAGGCCAGTCTTTTCCATGTGTTGGTTGATGTACTTTTGGGCTCTGAAAACACAATCATCTCCAGGATTCATATAAGACACATTGATGTGCAAAATGAGTCTTAATGGAGAAATAGTATATTGATAAATAGAATATTTCTCAATAAAGAAATATACTGTTTATCAATGAACAACAAATACAATACTGAGCTTTATTCTGTGTTTCTGTAGAAACAAACTACCTACCCAACCCACAGACTCGTAGAGACACATGGGAAGAACTTACAGTATGCGGGTTGCAGATGCTTAACTGAAGTCATGTGAGACAACCAGCTGCCCTCGGTGCAGATAGTCTTGAGTAAGCACTGGCATTTTTGTACAACTGGGGGCTAAGGGACAGGGAGTTTCACAACAGACTTTATTGGGCTCTGAATCAGACTTAAAATGGGATGGGGAGTGTGTGGGAGTGAGTGGGGGACCGGAGGTACGGGATAAGAATGCCATATCCAAACATAAAACAAACCTGTGGAGCGAGGTTAGATTTACTCCTGCTTTCCCATCCAAACCTGTTTTATTGTAACTTCCTGAGGTTCCGTGTTCAAGGATACAGTTAAGCCTTTGTAGTTTATTAACTCGGTGTGAATGAGTGACTGTGAATGTACCACAGAAAACAGACACTGGGAAAGAGAAATATTTTTGTTTTCTTTTTGTCTTGTGTTAGTAAACTCATCGAAAGAGAAACTGAAATGCTCTGGTCTCTTTCCTCACCAAATACTACTGCAAACCTTCTGCAAAGGATCTCTGTGCTCAGTTCTGAACAGCTGCCCCAGCACATGGCTCTTGTTTGTGGCACTCTGATTCAAGGCTCCTGATTTTGAGCTCCTCCTTGCTCGGCCCCTTTCCATATGCCTCCATCATAACAACGTTACATTAGTACTCCCCATCCTTTACTTCTGAGAGCTGTGTATGTGTTGGCCTTTCTCCCTGTCAGTCCAGGTAAATGGTACATGATTGATCTGCAGCTGCACGATGGCTCTCTTGAAAGTGTAGCATTTCAGTTTAACCATTTCTAGGAAGATGTCGGTATGAAAACATGTGCAGTTTCTCCATTTCCTTTCCCTAAATAAACTGTCACTTCAGCAGGGCTAAAAATAACATCTTACTGAATAGGATTCTTGTGGATATCTCCTAACATCTTGTAAAGATGCTTTTTAGATGCAATTTAGATAGCATTCAATGAGAAGCCTGTCACATAGCAGGAGAAATAGTACTGTATGTTCCATCTCAGCTGCAGTGTGCTTAAGCTATGTAGGTGATGACTGATTTTGAGACTAACAGATTCTCAGAACTGTGTTACTCAAGTCAATATATTGCAATTTCATTGTCTTCGAGTGGCCTTTATTCATAAAAGAGAGATGAGCTACCAGAAATGCAAACAGATCTTTGTGTCACTTTTCTTATGATTGTTTGCTGCCTGGTTTACCTTTGTCCACCTGGGCAATAAATATGAATAATGTTCATTTTGGATATGATTTTTAAGGCACTTGGGGAGATACCGTGTGCTTCATACAGCACTTAATGTCCTGTTCTACATCAGCATTGGTAGCAGTAGAGCTGCTCATACAGTAAGATGTGCTCCAGCACTGCTATCAACTGAAGAATCTGCCTGAGCAGCAGTTTGACTCAAGTCAGTAAAATTCATGGTTTGAGGGCTCTTGTTCAAGGAAAAAAATGTCAACCCAAAATATTCAGTAACTGTTGCATTGATAGTTGCCACCTTTAGTGTAATTCTGTAACAGAGGTAATTAATTAAATCCCTGAGGTATTATATATCAATTAGTCCTTAGTAGGAATATTATTTATATCCCTTGGGAATGTGTGTGTTCCTTGAGATTTACAAAGGCATATCTGTTTTTCTTATCTCCTAAATAACCTTACGATCCTGCCACCTCCTAATCTCCCCTCCCCTTGCTTTATCCTCCTTCCCACCACCCTGCATTAAATTGAAATTTCACTGAAATGTTCACTGGTACCAGTAACTGTTATTGTAATAGTGTTTGAGTGCTGTGTGTCTAATTTCTCTGGGTTTGTGGATTCTTAATAGATTCGTTATCCTGGTAAACTGACCCATTTGACTCATTTCTCTCATCCTTGTGATATCAATCGCAGTCTTATAGCTGGCTTGGATCACGGTGAATTGAAGATGAAAACTGATGGGCATGATTTAGGTGCATTTCTCTGCTGGATGCACTAATTCGAGCAAAAGGCTTGTCCTTCTAGGAATTTTTATAGCATTTTTGAAAAGGTGGGGTGTGATAGTTCTGTTTATTTCTGGAGAGGTTCAGGTATTTCAGCAAAGCGATGGGACTCATCGAGATGTGTGAGGCAGAAGGATAGCTTTCCATGTCCTAATCTTACAAAAAAGTCATTGACTTGTCCTTCAGTGTCTGGGCTTGATGGCTTGGTATGACACCAATGTCACCCCTATACTCTTGTCAGAGTATGTCCAAGAGAAGACATCTTATTTACATGGTCTTTTGTCATTAACTACATTCAGATGATTTATAAACCTGAATAGCAGTGGAAAGAAAATGCTGATTATCCTAGTGCTAAAGGCTCGCTGGAACTGGTCGTGCCCTCTTGGAGCCTGAATCGGCTCAGCGCTTCCTAAATGCCCTTTTGCTCCAAGTTTGCTGTTATTTGGGCAGCGCTGCTGAGGTCTGTGGTGGAAGAGGATTGGGACTCTGCCCAGCTGGAATGTGAACTTTGGGCACCAGACTGTTCTCCAAATGCATTCAATTTGTGTTTGATTAGCTAATCTTTCAGCCATGCACCATAGCTCCCTCTCAGTCTTTTAAGAAAGACTTTTTGGCCATTGCAGTAGTGGGCATAGTTCTTTTGTGAACAGCTGGTTTTGTCTTCGTATTTTGGTACTGGATATTACTCTCATTTTCTGACCAAACTAAAAGAACTTTCTTTCTAACCAGATAGAAGATGCAATAAAAAAAATCTCTGGCAGCAGCTGAGACACTGAAAGGTAGAAATTGAAATGATTTTGACAGCAGCTCCACCCTGGAGCTGGTAGTAGCTTCTGAGAACCCCTGCTTTGAAAAGTTTCTGTCTTCCTATTTTTATTTTTTTTTTTTTTTTTATATCTAACCTGCCCCCCCCTCCCCCCCGGCCCCTGTACAGGTGGTTGCAGTTCAGAGAAAACACCCACTTTTGTTCAGAGAGTTAGAGGACAGGGCTCCAAGTTTTGCTAGCCTTGGGCAAACTTTATCTTTTCATCTGCTTTATAGTGTAGCATTTACATGGCACCTTGCACAGGTAATCTGTACCCAGGAAAGGAAGCCAGAGTGCACCAGTCTCCCCTGAGCCTTCAAGCTGCTACATGATTTCATGATGTGCTATGTGTTTGGTTTTTTTTCATGGCCCAGAGGGGTAGGACAGCGACAAAGTGTGTGCAAGGAATGTGAAGATTCACAGCTTCTGGGAAGTGGGTGGGGTTCCTGTATAGCTGCTGTGTGACTTTTCATCTCCTCCGAGTCCTGCCTTTTGATGTGGGATATACTCAGTGTTAGTTCCTTCCCTCCTTCTGAAGTCTAGCCTAGTGATCTGAACTTGTGATATCTTGCATCCAAGGGATGCTCTTTCTTCTTTTTGTTTTGACATTGATGATACTTTAAAAAAAAATAATAATTTTTTTCTCTTTACCTGAGATGTATCCCGCTGCTGCCAGAAATTTAATTTGATTCATTATTATGAAGTCCTTAGGCTAGGTAAAAACCCAAGGGGAAATCTCATGTGAATGAAAAAACATAACCCCAAAGATATTAAAAGGGGTAATCTAGTTATGAGGGGGTGTGAGAAACAGACAAGAATTTTAATATTTGTCTCCTGAACTCCAAAATGTTCTCAGCTTATCATAGGAAAGCTTGAAGTTTCTAGCACTTAATGAGATCACACATCAAATGGCTGTCAGGCCAAGACAAGAGTCAAAATGCTTCTTAGCACCTGCAACTGGACCACTCCCAAGGAAATCTGTACTTGATATTTTATGATGGTGATAAGTCTTGCCAGCTCTGCTGGCAGGTACAGGAAGGGCATCACTGAACAAACCTGCGGTAGAATTTAGCACGAGATGGTTTTTTTCTGACCCTCAGAGAAATGGACTGAACACAACTTAAAGCTCTGCCTTCTGCTTTCAGTGTTCAGGAAGCCCTTCTCCCATCAGAACCTTGGTGGTTAGACAAGCTTGTGAACTGCTTCAGCCAGACACAGTTGGTTTTGCACCACAAAGATGCTTCATTTACAAGTAGTAAGAGCCCCCCTCAGTTTAAGAATCGATGGGTATCGTTGGCATCACCACCAGTATTGCTTCTAGCACCAGGCCGGCCTCGCTGCTGCTAAGAAGGAGTTTTGTTACAGTATTCACTATAGAAAGTTTAATTGTATCATCAAGCTTTGTTCTGCAAATAAAATACCTGTAAGTACTTTTTTCTTTATATTTGTAAGTCATTAATGCAATTGTGATGTATCCTTACAGTCTTCCCCAAATGTCAAGAACACAAATCACGTCTGTGTGTTTAAGATGTTATCTGGAGTATCTGTAGTAGTAGCATCAAGCAAATCCAGCGTGCACTGTATGGTCAACATTTCTGGCTTCTCTTACTTCATGGCAGCAGAAATACCACCAAAAAAAAAGTATATTTCAAAGCATCCTCAGTCCTGCCCTGATTTCGGTTTTAATTTCTCCACCTAGAATGCTGCTTCTGCAGTTTGGAGTATTAAACTTTCTTTTCATGAAAAGTTTTACACATCCATGTGACACTCCTAAAATCTTTTACTGTGAGTTGAGCCTTTGTGGTACTGTTGTGCCTGGCTATCATCCTCGCTTTTCCTGGGAAAATTTGCTTTTGGGAGATTGAGTTGGGGATTAAAGCTTCTCTACTAATTTAACTTATATATTCTATTAGTATCAGAGTGCATCTTTGCAGACAGCAAACAAAGGACTGTGCTGATGCAACAGAGGGAGGAATATAAATGAAGAAAGGTTTGTTTTTTTCTTTTTTTATTTTTCCCCCAGACATTAGAAATTGATCTTTCAAAGCAGCAACTTACGCAAACGTAACATGTTTATTCCTTAAACATGTTTGCAGCTTGTATAAGACATTCTGTCTCACTTCATAATCAAAAGAAAAGGCTATGACATTGCTTGCAAGAATCTGTCACAAAACATTGCTAATGCAGGCAGTTCCCTGGCTGTACTTCCCCCTCCAGAAAAAGCCAAGGCTCCTTCCCTTTCTTCCCTCCTCTAGACTAAATGTTGCAAGTTCTGATCTCTCTGTCCCTCAGACTCTGAAAACTGAATTCTTTGAGTTAGTGATGTGGTAAAGGACTACTCAAATCAGTATTTCTAAAAACAGTAGTTTGCTGGTCAGCCCACAGATGACAGACATGCTTGCCGAATGATGAGCTCTTTCCATTTGCTGGGAGGTACCCAAGAGCAGCTCTGTATGTGTTCTTGTTTCATGTGTGGGTATTTATGAGTAGAATTGCACAAAGGGGTGGACCAAAGGATACATTATTAATGAAGATGTTTTCAGCTGAATGGGATTTCTTTTTTTTTCAGGCAGGTGGTTACTAGTAATCTCACAGAGAAAAGGAAGAAGTGCTTTGTGGTACTAGGAAAAGAGGATAGCAATGTGGTTGAAGACTGTGTAATTAAAATGTCACTCTCGCTCATGCTAAAAGCTAACTGCAGTCTTTAAAACCGTTAAACATGAAGTAGGTTACTAGTGTGGGAACTGCTATTGTGTGGGGAACTCTGAGTCTTAAGGCCAGGAAGGACTGCTGAGGTCATTTAACACTGCTCACTGAACAATTCTTCTCTTAGACTTAATGATTTCTTCTATTCGGATAGTATGGAGGAAAAAAAAAAATTAAATGCTGAATTGCACAGCATTTGTCAGTTGAAAAAGCAATCTGCAATGATCTATGAATTGAAGGTGAACGGAACCAGTACTTTTTTCTTTTCCCTTCTTAGTAAGACAGGATTATAACATCCTGTGATGGAACAGAATGGGGGTATTTTCCTGCTCAGGATGGCATCTTTTACTTAAAGCATAACACAGATGGCCATGTTAGTTTGTTAAGGGGCTCTTACATCATGCCCAGCTTTCATACTGGCTAATTATGTTCTTGCCTTCTTAGTTGTTGTTGAATATGGCATTTTTCTTTGCTCCATTTCTATTTTGGACTCTTCAGCAGTACACAATAGCACCACCAAAGAGCTGCTGTGCATATGTGGGTTTTAGCATTGTATCTGAGAAATTCGCAAGGTGGTTGACGAGCCAGGAAAATGTGGGAATAGAGCTCAGGCTTGTATCTTCTTAGTTGTGTTAGCACACTGGAGCAAGTACCATCCCCCTGGGTATGACAGATGCACTGATAACTTTTGAAAGCTACAAAGCCAGAGATGATATGGTTGAAGGATACTTGCAGAGGTCAGCTGTGCCATCCCACCGCACCAAGACAACACCAAGTCAGCTTAAACCGTTTGTGGCAGATATTAATCACACATCCATTTGAAAAAAAAAAAACACCTCCCTTGTATATGTGCTCTTTGTGATCACAAAGGTACTGCTGTTCTTTTTTTGTTTGGGTTATTAGTTTGGGGTTTTTTTTAAGAAAACAAGGGAGCACAGTCCTGGGTAGGAGCAGATAGAAAAGATGAGATGTCCATGACCAGAGTACTCTAGCTGCTCTCAGCTGAAACCGACTCTTGGTTTCATTGTTCCTCTTTAGTTCCCACCCCACCCAAAACTGGCAGTTCTTTGTCACAAATACTACAGTTGTCTCACATCTGGCACAGCTGGGTCTCCTTCCTGAATGAGACCTTGAAAGCACTGCAGTACAAGCAATAAGCTTGAAGGTTAAGTGTCCTTTCACAGGTGATTTCCCTTTCAGTGCATAGTGCTTCTCAGCTGTTAGGATAGGTGTACTTAGTTAACTTGTTAGCACTCCAGAACTGCTCTGAGGGCTCTTAAAAGTGTATGCCTTTTCCACCTGTGGTCTAAATGGCTGTGAACAACTACTTAAGAAAGTATTTCCTGAAAATATTTTCATCTCTCATTAGGCAAAGTTAGAAGACTGCATTTATTTTTATTTTTTGTTTTTTTCTTCCCTAATGTAGATAACGAGTATCTGGCTGTAGTCATGACACTAAAAGTTTGTCCAAGTATCGATGTCTAGTAAAGTCATGTTTAGCCAGTCATGTTTAGCAACCCCGGTTGGAATAGTTAAACCACAATATAGAGACCACTATATAGAGACTGTAGTCCACTTCTGAAATTACCATGCTCTTCTATTTTAGATGCAAATGGATCTAGTTAATTTAATTCCAGAGGGAATAAATAAAGTCATGCTTGTTAAGATGAGTGTTCACACAGGTTTAAATAATTTTCTTCAATTTATTTTGATGAACTTTTCTGCACAGACCAATCTTTACCA
Source organism: Scolopax mira (assembly GCA_004320125.1). NCBI lineage: Eukaryota > Metazoa > Chordata > Aves > Charadriiformes > Scolopacidae > Scolopax > Scolopax mira. The sequence continues at coordinate 252,910 of BJBW01006209.1, forward strand.
TATCTCCAGGGTAAGACTGTAGCTTGTGTAAGTCAGGAGTACTTTATATTATTAATTTAGTGCATTGCCCATATATGCTATTTACTATAAGAAGAGATAGTGTCATGCTTACCCCCTTGGCAAGGGCTGGGGCCGATTGTGATAGAGACAGAGTCAAGAGAGGAGCTTATTTGTCATGTTTAGCCAGTCGCTGGCCTTGTTACCAAAGCTGTTTCTTAGGATCCTGGTCACAAGTGTCTTCTTGATGTGACCACTTCTCTGCTAGGGACTGCTCACGAGTCATCCTTTCCAGAGAAATGACCTGCTTACAGAGCTCCTGGCTTCTTGCTTGGGGCTAAGAGTAAACCTTTTCATTGCCAGTTTATTAGCAACTATGACTGTGACAATATACTGTAATAAGACGTAGGTCTAGCATCCCATGTTTTTAAATGCTGAAGTGGCAGATGATGCTGTTTGTCTTCCCTGGGAGAAGCTCCCTTGGTTTTTATCATCTCTTCCTCCATTTAAGCCATTTGCAATACTGCATGTGCTATTCAGCCAGTGCCTTGTCGCAACATGTACATTCAGCCAGTGCCTTGTCGCAACGTTTACATTGCATGTAAATCTTCATGGGGGGAGATGCTGACAGCTCTTTGCCCGCCAAACCTTCTGCTGGAGATTATTGGAGAAATATTGTGCTCCATTCAAATGGGTGGCATTGTAACATTAGCTTGCTGGTAGAAACTTAGTATTTGGGTCTGGCTGGAGTGGGAGAAAGTGGTGATTTCCTTTCAGTAAAGAGGAAAGGACCTAAAAGGTGTATTTTTGCATTAACAGCAGCCTTGGGCTGGGCTGAGTTAAACTTTTGAATCTTAATGGCGAGGTTACCTCCTTATCCTTCTGCAATTCCCTTTCCTAGCCAGATCTAACAGGAATCGTACCTCTGTTCAAACCATATCCTAAATCTTTGCTGTCTTGCCTAGCCTTATTTAGTACCACAAGAAATCTAGGAGTTGGAATCTAAATGATTCTGCCTATCACCAAAAATACCTTTTTCCTCTCTGGCTGCTTACAAAGTGCCTTTAACTCTCTCCAGGGCTTTCCTGTATGAAGGAACAGCTGGTGTAGAACTATTATAGCTGATTTACACTGATCAATCCTCACATTACTGAAAGTTTTCTGTCTTGTACTAGCCACTGTGCTGTGCACAGTTTCCAGAGATGCTGGTGAAAGATGTCTGTGGTGTTTCCTGTCTCTCTCCCCAGCCTGAGTCCTGTGTAGGTCCTGGGAAAGAGCCTTGACCAGAAATAATGTAAAAGAAACCCCCAAAATTAGTAGTGAGAAGTGTGTTTTCCTCTTCTTCACCCGTGTTAATGGATCAAAGGCCCTGGTCTTCCAGATTTTTGGTTGTGTGTACTTTGATAGCAGTACCAGCCAAAGAGACTGCCAAACTCAGTAACTGAAATGTTTTTGCTCCCAGCCTGGTTTCAGCCCCACTCAAACAAAGTTAATTTAGTCCACTTAATTGGATCAAAATGGTCTGAGAGGTGCACAGGTGCACCTGAGTTGGCAGATCAGAGGGTGGGGTATCATCTAGTGAAAAAACAGTGTCAAGGAGCAAACACAGATGCAGCTGAAAGACGTTAAGGACAACATCCTGATAGGAACATATGCTACTTTCAGGCTTTGCTGGAGAGAAGAGCATTTCCTATTTCCAGGAAACAACAGGAGAGAGGATGGCCAAGCGTGGTCTTTCTACCTGCTGTAGCCCACCCTTCCTGTCCTGGTTTCCATGCTCTCACCTCCTCAATGATGTGAACAGCTGTAGGAGAATGCCTCAAGGAATGCAGCTCTGTGTTTCTGCTGCTGGGGCTTATTTTTCTGGTGCATTTTACCTGTGCAGGTTGCTAAGATGAACCCTGGCAGCCATCAGCTTTCACTCACAGCATTCAAATGGTGTTGCTTACTGACAAAAGGGGAGACAGTTGCAGGGCAGCTGCAGAGTGGATTTCCATTGTCCTGTGCTCCAATGTGACTGCAGAGAACTTTGTTACCTCGTCTTACCCAGGTAAGAAACTTCATACTCTGTTAATGTATTGAATGTCTTTGGTGGTCTGGTTGAAAGTTTTCTCTCTGGCCTCTAAATGAACTACAATGGATAACTTTATTAGAAATTACATTGCCCCAATTCCCTCCATTTTGCTTTGGTATGAGTGGAGTGTGCAGAAAGAGCATGATCCAACAAGCATTCCTTTGGAAGCCTCACCTCCAGCACATGTTCCCTTGCGCTTCATGTGAGGGCAATTAGCGCACGTGCATGGCAATTAGTGCTGCAAATGAAGTCAACACGGGTATATTCTGCCTCTTTAATGGCTTGCTTTCCTCTTCTGCCAAAAGAGCAACCAAGCAGTCTCAAAGGAACCTGCTGCCTTGTGATATTTAATTTGCTTCAGGCTAACCTTGGCGTTCTGCCTCTCTTCTGTTGCCTAGCCTGGCCCACCTGCCTGTTCCTGCTACCAGCACTGCCGAGGAAACGATACCTATTTCTAGCAAATCAGGCCATGACTTGTCCAATATGCAGTTGGGCCTTGCAGATCTCCAGCACCATCTCTCCCTGCTGTGCTTTGTCACTCTCGATTTCTGACCTCGTTTCAGCAGAACATTGGGCTGGTTTCTGATGAACTGCACTGCAAGTGGCATTGCCTGGCAAAGGAATATGCCTGTGGGGAATTGCAGAGCAATTCTCCTATTATTCATCTTCTTGATTTAAGTATCACAGTGACAGGAGCCTTAAAATATCTGTGATATACACTGTTTATTTGTGACCAACGGTGACTTTTGGAGTGTGTATATGCTGAAATGCGTAGGGATGGTGTGTGTATAAGCTCCATATATATGGTGTTACATGATGGGATTTTTAACCAGAATATTAACTGTTCCAAAGGTTTTTAAAATGAGACTGGATAGGAAAGGTCTGGCAAAACAAACTTGCAGTTGAATACTCAATAATTATAAGAAAATTAAGGACTTAAAATTCTAGAAGAGACCTTACAAGTCACTGACAGTAAGAAGGCACAAAGTTAGGGCATGTTAATTTGATCATGAAGTTTTGGTGCAGTACTCCTTGTTTAGATTTCCTTATTGCAGCAGAGTATCTTGCACCATAGACCACCCATCTAGGTTTCTTTTTTGAATGCCTGACAAGTAATATCTTTACAGTCTGCTGATATGTCTCTTAATAGGAAGCTGGTAGCTTATGAAATGTATTTTTGAGCTGGAAACTTTTTTTTTTCATGGGACAGGATTGCTCTGGACAGGAGCGTGGAGTAACCAGCTTTACTCTGGATGGTGTAGACAAGAAGAAAAAAATTCATCATTGATCCCTGCAAAAGAAAAGTTATCTCAGAGAACCCTTCCACTGAAGGTGATACACTGGGCTAATGGTGTTACTTTGGGAGCATCTTTCTTACGCACCACTGATTATTGAGAGAGTTCAAACGGGGGCCAGTTTTTCTTTCTTTTTGAGTAGGGTTTGCACAGAGCAGCAAGCAAGCTGATGCTTTTTAGATAACGTGGGCCAAGCACTATTTTACTGAGGAAAGGGCGAGGTTTTTACTTAGGGAGCACTTGAGTATTAATGCTAGCTAACTTTCTTGTGCTGAGATCCTACATTGTTATGCTGCTAAATGTTTCTGTAATGGAAGTGTTTGTTGAGCCATGATTTTGTGTTAACAGAACCCCTGGCTTGTGTGATTTACAGAGGTGAATGGAGCTCACAAAGGGTATGCAAGCCCTGTCATTGTGGTTACCTTCAAAGCCAGGTCCAAGCGCTTGGTGACTTGTGGGAGGAGCAGGGACAGGCAGACAGAAACTGTGTGTGGACAGGACTGTATATCCCTGCTCATGAAATAATGAACATATGGAACAGGCTGTGGTTGAGGAGGTCTTAGGGGGTGGAATATTAACTGTGGTGAAAGCAATCCTGGAGGAGCACATGCATCCCTGTTGGCGCTTTGCACATGTGTCGTCATGGAATTTCCAAAGAGAGCCCTAAACAAAACAGCCTTATGGAAGAACAAAACAGCATTGTTGGCAGTGGCCAAGGAAGCTGCACTGGCACCTCTTTCCATAACCGTGCTCTGAACTGGTTCTTGTTCGCGGTGTTTCTGTGGCTGTTGCCTGCACAACTGTATTGCTAGCATCTGCCTTAAAGGGTTTTATGAAACTGTGATTTAGAAAACAGTGGCTTGACTTTGATTGAAGTTAGTTACTTTTTCTAAAACCAACACTACTATTTTTCCAGACTAGAATAACTTATCCTAAGGAAAAAAGCATATGGAATGGTGAGATTTTTCTCAAACAGATGTGTTCATGAGTCTTCCCTTGGTTTGAGTCTGGAGACTGTACTCTCTAGCCCTCTGCAGTGATTTAGCGTCTGATCCAATGCTTTGTTTGTTTGATCGACCCCTTGGGCCAAGGTGTTTGAGGAGTGTGAGGAGGAAAAACGATCCTCCTGGATCGGTGTGCACAGAGGGTGTCTGTCTTGATCATGGTGGGAACGTGGTGCTGAACAAAAGAGGGTTTTGATATGCTGTGGAGCATCTAATACTTGTCACAGTGAACCTATGGGACAGCTCATTTGACCCATCTACTTTGTGGCATGAGGGGAATGTGTATGGATTCCTGAGGTCCTTGGATTTCCCACCTAAATAATGCAAGAGAGCAGGAGAGATCCAAGGAGAGGGGTAAAACCTTCTTCTTCTTACATTGTCTTGGGTTGATTAACCTGTGAAATGAAATTTCTAAAGCCACTCTTTCCCGTAGTGCCTAGGCACTCAACATGGGATGCCTCAAACACCTAAAAGCTCCCAAGTGAGTCTTCTGAATTTAGGCATGTAAAATCTTCCTAAAGAACATTTTTCATTGACTAAATGTGTGACTGCCTCCTCTTGCCTCTAGTCACTTCTACAGAATAAATAATAATCTTGTGGGCTTCTGGATTTCCTACTGTTCAGTCAAGCTTCTGGATGTAGCTGCAGTTGAATAGGCATGAGCTGCCTGACCAATCTTGCGTACCGCAGCACACTGATTACTTATCTGATCACCACTGGAAATCGGTGTGGGAGAGCAGAAAGGATTCTCACAGTGCCTTTGACTAGACTTCTGCTAGAAATGAAAGAAAATACAGTAGACTCAGAAGCTGGGTATCTGGGTTTCGTTAAAGCACAGAAACACTTTCAATACAGCTTTGAATTTGAATGCTGGGAGAGCAGAAGGGAACAGGTTACGATTGAAAATGCTTTGTGTGTCAGCCTGAAGAGGAAGGGCATAGTCTGTGCTGTGCAGGTAAAGGGCAAGCACTTAAGGTTGCTAGTGGTTGGACTACAGCTTCCTCATTGAACTCTGTGCTTGCAGTCCTGTCTGCCTGTTCTGTTCTCCACCACCTTCTGGGCCATCCATGGCAAGAGAAGAGAGTGTCAACTCACATGGGATATTACATGGGCTGGTGGAGTTAGATTGGTGGGACCCTGGGTCAAACTGAAAATGGGCTGTGAAGGATACTCTGTGTGTGAGGAGACAGCAAGCACGAGTGAGATGGAGGAGGCTTGTGAGTCTGTATGGAGGTGGTGGAGACAGCAGACTGGAAGAGAAACCAGGAATATCAGCAGGATGGTGCATAGAGCTGAGGAGAGGCAGCTGTAAGACATCATATGTGGTTGTTATTTTTCAAAGTAAACTTGTTTCTGTTCTTTTGAAAGCAAGAATTGCTTTAGATCTGGAGTAGTATTATGATGTAGACCAGATCAACCAATTCTCTAATTTTCTTCTCTCTCTCAAACAAAAGAAAAAATTACAAAGAAATTGCAATTAAAATGGATTGTGAAGTCTTCTCTGGTGCCTGCTGAGGAAAATCTCATGATCTAGCTGAAGTAGCTGTCTGATAGTGTACTGTGTGGGTGCAGAAAGCACAGAGCCTTGGCTGTGGGAAAGGTGTGGGGCACCAAAATGGACCAAGTATGCCCAAGCCCTCCTGCTGCCTTGGAAAGGGGCAGTGGGCATATGGCAACCTGAGTGGGTAATGATTGCTCAAAATTATCTGAAAGATGCTTCTGAGGGTGGAGGGAGGAGAAAACAAGGGGCTAAACAAAAGAAACAAAGACTGACTGGTACGCTGAAGATGAGACACAGAATGTCTTGCCATGGATCTTATGTTGGGAATAACACTTAGTAAGGTTTCCTGGCATGCACGTGCTTGTCTTCTTTTTCCACATGTGACTTCTCCATAACAAACATCTCTCAGCTGGGACTGACAATGGAAAAATTATAGGAAACTTTCACCAAAGAACTTGGTGGTAGGGCCACCTCCTGTTTTGTTCTTGAGCTTTTCTGTTTTAAAGGAACCATCTGCTGTATAACTGTAAACACAGCAGACTGCTAGCAAGCTTCATCATCCAGGGGTCAGTATCCATCTAATCCAAACTGCTGACAGGCTCCAGTGCCCTGTCTTTGTGTTGCTGCCACCACCTCTTCTTCCACAGGCCTGTGGAATTGGGCAAATCTAACTTTGCAGATCACAAGCTTCCCACAACATGGTGACGGTGACCGCCTTCACACGCAAAATTGCTAGAGGCAGACAGACCCATGAATATCTGAAGCTGGTGTGTCACTTCATGTGTCACACGCTGGATGTTAGTGCGGCTCTGTGAGTCAGTCAGGCTCAACAGCTGAGCGGAGGCATTTCAGTTTCTCTTTGCAGAATGCTTTACAGTGTCTGCTCTTGTCAGGAAACCTTTGGCAGGCAAAGCAGAGCACTCTGCAGAACCCCTTTTCCCTCCACACGCCTTCCCCAGCAGCACAGGTCAGCAGTTAAGTGAAGAAGTGTTACTTGGAGGGGATGGGATCTTGTGTTATAGCTATATCCTGGCTGTGGGGGCCTTGTGGCTTTGCCTAGGGTAGGCTTGACACAGCTTTCTTCTCATGCTTTTACTGAAGTTGTGTTTTACCTATTGGGGCTTCCTCCAGAAGGAAAATGTGGAGGCTGCAAGGGCTAGATGGAGGGAAAGAGAGAGATGCAGAGGATGAAGGAGAGACAGCTTAGTTCGTTAAGATGGGGAACTCCAAAGCATATTTGTTGGAGGAAGCACCAATAGGGGATGTGTTGCCCGAGATGTGATTTTTCTCCTTAGCAGAAGAGACATTTTCTGGCCTTGTTTAATGCACACTACGAACCTGCATAGCCTGGCACAGCCACTAAAAGAAGGGTTTGCTGTGGGAGCAAAGTGTTTTTGTGGCTTGTGGAGACCCAAAACTGGAAACTGGCTGAATTTGAAACTACAGAGGGGGTTTGTAGTTTCAAGAAGGGAGAGGATGAGGAGGAGGGCAGGTTTAGATAGCACAGGGGAAGACAGGACATATAACATGTTTTGTTAGTGCTTGTATGGGTGAAGTTGTATATGGCTTCAGTATGAGTCAAACTGGCCAAAGCACAGCTCTTGAGGTGGTTATTTCTGTATTAATGCATCTAAGGAACAGGCTCTGTCCTGGACCACAGCAGAATAAAATAGAAAGCAGTTTACACTTCCACTGTTAGCAGACAGGCCAGATCGTAGTGCTTGAGAGGGTCCAGGTCCTGATGCATGTCTTTATTTTCATCTCCGGTCTCCAGCAACTCATTCTAATTTATCATTTTCATCTTCATTAAACTCTGGGGAAATTAATCCATGTTCATATAGAAACGCCACAAGTGATAGGAGAAGTAACTAGTGAATGTTTAGCTAAGTTCTCCTGAAGATGAGCAGTGGTGTACAAGTGCTGTTCTGACTATACTGAGATTAACATTCTTTAAAATAGCATTTTTCTTTCCAGAGTAATCATTGCCCTTGCAAGCTAGCTTAAAATATAGCCATACGTTAATCCGTTGCCCACTTAGCGACATACAGAGTTACAAAAGCAAAGATGTATATCCGTGCAACTGAGAGATGTGTGTCAGGCAAATGAAGCCAGGAGAAAGCCAAACTAAAAAGCATTGCAGAGCAAAGTGACTGAGATGGCAGAATGCCCCAAAGGAAACTTTCAACAAGGGTGACTCATTAGCAGTCACAGTCCTTTTCCTTTTCTCGTCTTGCTATATTTACATTTTGAAATGTGTGCACATCTCATGGAAATGGCCTTCCTAGCTAAAGTATTCTAAATGGGGAAAAAGGAAGATTTTTGTGCTTTCCATTTGATAGGCTATAAGGTTTGGACTACAAATAAAACTTTCTTTAGTGGGATACTTGTATATAGTCGGAGATGTTGCTAAAATTTTGTACTGATAGCATCTCAATGGTTCAGGCTGTGATTTCAACCTGCCTGAGGAGACACCGAAATTCCAGGCATGGGTTGGTGCAAAAAGGAGAGACCTCAAATTTGTCAGACAATCCCCACACATCCTGGCTTTTTCAGAGTGTGCTGCAGCATCATTATATCTGTGACTCCTCTTGCATCCTGAAATCCCACTGAAACCAAGGGAAACGTCCTACCAAGGGGATATGCAGAGTCGTGTGAGCCACGTGAACTACTGAGACCCACGCTCTCGTCCTGCAGAAGAGTGGCTGTCCACTAGCAGCAAGTGAATCTCTGATTTCTGCGTGGTGGCACTCCCAGTGCCATGCTGTGTCATGCTTGCAAGGCTCATGCTGTTAATGTGTGAATACGCTGAGGTTCCTGCATGAGTGTTGTGCTAGCAACAGCCACCAGCTCCTGATTCAGTTAAACCCGGGCATGATGTGGGCACACAGGTAGCTGTGATTTACAGGGCTCTGTTGGAATAGAAAGCCTGTTGTCTATCAACACATTGTCCAGACAGCACAATAGGGCAAGGTAAGCACTGGAAAAGCAAGGTCAAAGAGCTGACAATACCATATTGTATTGTATGACCCTGAGCGAGTGGTTTACATGCCTTGCTTCTGCTATTCCGAGTGAAACCAGAATAGTGCTTGCTTTCTGACAAAGTGTTTTACTGTTTGTGGGTGGAAAGCATTCGTCTGAGTGTGAAGTATTTCTGTTGTAGAAAGAATTAGTCTTACTTGCCATAGTTTCCCATTCCCAGACCTGTTTTTCACGGAGATCAGATGCACTCGTTCCCTTTGAAGATGGAAATCTCTTTGTAGGTGTTCTGTATTTCATTCATCACGTTCCATCTGGAAATGCATTTTGGAACAATCCATATTGTTTGTGGCTTTGGCTGGATTTGCATTCTCCAAATAGCAGAGTGTGGTTTGGGCTTTATAATGGGATATATGGCCTCTTTGGCTTGGTTCCAGCCAGGTTGGGTTGGGAAGGACTGAAAGGAATTCTCTCTAGGTCTGTAAGGCACTAGCAAAACACTTGGTATCTAGTAGCAGAAGCTGGACAGAGTGCTTAGTTAGAAGCAGCCTGTGTGGTATAATTTGGTGGTCTCAGGCAGTCAAAAGAAGATGCAGGATGACTTTCTTGTAGAGGATCCCAGCGAATAAAACTGTTTTGCTGTGGAGAATTGATTACTGATTGAGGTTGCTCCTTAGAAATAGTCTCTCCTGCTCAGTCTTGGCACAGTGGATTGTCAGCTTTCATGGCATCGTTTTCTTGCTTTTGCTAGTCCATAACCTTTCTCTAAATTCACAAGCTGTTGCCCAGTCTGCCGGTCTGTATGGAAATGGCACGTGTACCTGCCAGGTGAGCCAGTACCTTTTCTTTCTAGGCAACATGGTGCCTAAAAGAATTGCAAGAATTTAAGCCTGTTAAGCCACAAACTCTCTTAGAAGATTTTTTTGGGTTTTTTTGCTCTTCAGTGGGACAGGACCAGATATTATAATTAACCTCTCCCCCTACCTCCCAGCTAGCTTTCCGTTGAGCGTCTGCATTTTTAGATTCCGTCTGTCTGCGGTCCAGCCCCAAGACAGTTAAATTTAATAAATAAATAATGATAAAAATAGTCTCTGAGGACTTGGCAGGCAGCAGGCCAGGGAATCTGGGCAACCCGCCAGCAGCTCTTCCACTTGAAATCTAAAGTTAACTCAGGCTATGGCGTTCACATCGGTCTGTTCAGATTATTTCTTTGAAAAGTGCCTTTCCCTTCCCCACCTCAGACAGTACTCTGCCTGCCACCCTCCAGCCTGGGCTCCAGGGCTTCGGTATGAATGTGGGGACTCTTAGCCCAGCAGTGGAGAGGAAGACTTGATGAGTGGCAGAAGGCCGTGGTGTCAATGCTCTCCTGAACACTAGTTGGGGCATCAACTCAGGCAAGACTTTTGCAAGTGTCAAATACACAGAAAATCTTCAGCTGGAGCAAGTGGGTTGGCCACAAGATGCAAGGGTGGAGGAAGCCAGCCCCTATGAGTTCTGGTACTTGCAGTGCTAACTGCTTGGTCTGTTTAATCTGCTCTGATTTTTTGGACAACGCTAAGTGGGCTTGATTTTTTTAATCCCTGGGGTAAATTAATCTTTGTGTGATGTCCCACCCCAAACTCCAAGTTATATCTCAGGATAGGAGCTTTCACACCACATGCCTTTACGGTCCCATTTCCTGTCTTGCTGTATATTCACAGCATATGGTTCCAGGAGCTGAAAGAAATCCATCTGAATCCTAGGCAGGCAGTTACCACTATCGAGAATATCTGAGAAATGATGTATCCAAAAAAATGCATGCCCTCTGGTAAGAAACAGCTGCCAGCAGGTGGGAAAGTTGAAAGTAAAAGCGTTGAGATTTCCCTTTTAAGTAGAAGGGACTGGACCCAGAAGAGCAAAGTTGTCTGGACTTATCTGCACCCAAGGATCACCACGGGTCCTGCAGCATCACACCGACAGAGAAGTCAAAAGGACAAATACCTGTGCCTTCTCACCCAGCCATGTCAGGAACACTCCCCAGACCAGCTCAGGTTGGTTCACAGCCATTTTAAAACCTCCAAAAGATTTGCTTTTCTTTAGGTGTGTATCTGAAAGAGTGCTTACAGAAGCAATGAGGTTTAACTGTAGTTCCCACGGGCTTTCAAAATCCTTAGTGTGGGATAGTCAAACATCCCCAGATAGGTACACGCCTGCTGCACTAGAATGGGCACAGAAATTCTGGCAGAGGCCAGTTTGAAGCATGGTACCTTTGTTTTGCTGGCAAAGCTGGGCACAGGATCTCTTTTTTTTTTTTCCTTAGGTTTATCATCTGTGTTAATAATGTGTGGCCTAGAGAACTGGCAAGGTAGCAAAGCACTTTTCAGGTTTCTTATCACACAAGCCAGTCCCTGGGGATGTGCCTGTCAGTAGACTCACCTGGAGCTGAGAGTGTAAAATAAGCTGTTCATGGTCGGTGGGGATTGGGCAGCAGGCTGATGAAGAGGCGGTACCTAAAATACTTTGGCTCCCAGCAAACTTTGGTGCTTGTCCTTTCCAAGGCAAATGACAAACTAAAGCAGCCTTAAAGAATCAGCAATGTTGAATGTGTGTTGTGAGAGACCCAAAAGCAAAGGACCTCTGGGGTGCCTGTGTTGTCAGCTACCAAATTTAGGGAGATAATTTACCCTGGCAGGAGCAAACCAACACCATTCCTGCAACAGGTAGATGCAGAGAGAAAAATCAATGGCTTTCGTTGCATTCCCAGGAGCCCTTAGTACGTGGGAACTCCATATCCCTTTGCAGGGTGACAAACACCAAACGTTCATTTTGAGTGCTTTGCAAAGGCTTTTTCAGACAGGAGAACTCTCTTAGTTTCTGTTACAAAACTGAAGTGGCAAGGAAGGGCGCTCTCTTTTCCCTTGGCACCAGATGCATGTACTACATCAGTTGAAAAGTGAGACCTCCTTCAGGACTTCAGTGTAATATCAATGGGGTGAGTAAAGTGCTGGAGTAAGTCCATGTAGCTTAGAACTCCAAGTGTGTCTCATCTCGGGCAAAATATTTGTCCTTCTTGGCCTGTAGCATTGGCCTGATTTGACTGCTTTGTCATGGAAATACATTAATTTGTATAATTCTAATCATGACCTGTGACCCCACATAACCTGAAAAGGTGGTTGGTTTCCTTTGGTTCAGCAGCCGTCATAGAGGAAATATTTAAATACAAATTCTCAGAAGACTGAAGTACTTTTTGTAATGGGCTCTTACTCTATGTGCTGCAGCATCTCACCTGGTATTAATGTGGATGTAGGACAGTCCTGCATTAAAATGGTTGTTTCATTTCAGTTAGTTGCTAGTTAAGTGCATGGGTCCTGCTGCAGTTACCACTTAATTTAATAGTTCATTGGCTTCAGAGGGTCTGTGATAACACTGATAGTGTGTACAAATCCTTTGTGTAGGTGTGGAAAGAAGGGCTGGGTGGATTTTTATACCCAAGTATAAGGTGGTTGTAGAAATAGGACTCGTGGGAGTAGTTTTGCTGATTCAGTGAAATCTATCTAGTCTGTAAGGGCTTTAAATAAAAATACCCATATGCCAGGAAGGGATGAAGAGGAGCTCCTGCCAGGTCAGCATGCAGGGTGGTAACTGTGAGATCAGCAGGCTGTCAAGCAGAAGACAAAGCGGGCAAACTAATTACATCTTGGCAAAAAAGTGTAATTAGGAAAAAAAGGCTGTTGCTTAGCTGGCTGAGCACCCCTCCCCCTGCCATGTACCCCAGCCCTCTTGGATGGTGCTCCTTGGAGATTCCCACAGCGCAGCCCCCACATGAGTTATCTCTACCAGGAGACATTTGCAAGTAGACAAAAAGGGAACAGCTTGTTCTGACTTCAGTTCCCTGTGCCTCCCCGAGGCACAGCCTGCAACTCACAGTGGTGACAAAGGGCTGGTTATCCCCTGGGATAACCCCATCAAACCCAGTGTCACTCTTGCTGTTAAAAGAACTGTAATGGCCAGCTAATTGAGTGAGCTGCCATCTTCACCAAGCCAGGTCATCACTCCAAAGCAACAAACTTCATAACCTTTGACAAAGACTTTTCAACTGCAACCAGCAACCACTGTCTGTATGTCCACTGACAGACCCCATGTTGTTTTCTTGACAGAGTTGCCACCACTTGCTCTGTTGATTCAGTTAACTTTTTGCCTTATTTCTTGCTGTTTTTATCATCCCTCTGTCCAAGAGACTGGCAGGTTCTTCCAGCTTCTGTCTCTTTGCCAAGCTATTGCTGCATACAGGGAGAAAGGAGTGTCTTGCTATACCCCATCACTATTTTTGTTGTTGTTGTTGCTTCTAGTAGCTCTCACTCCTTCCCTGTAACCTGGGAACCTGAAGATGTTTTCAGTTTAGTGGACATCACTTTCTCTACTTCTAGTGTCAGTTTTCCCTGGTTTTTGTCTTTCCTATCCCAGAGTGTCTTCCTGATACTTTTAGCCACCATCTTTTTTGTGTTATTGGATTTACCTCTCTTGACAATTAGAAGGTAGGTAGAGCCTGTAGAAGTAGGGAAGGCACTGGAGGTTTTATTTAAGTAGTTGTGGTTTACAGCCATGTAAGGAGGAACTGTGGTTTACAGTGGACAGGGATGTGGGATGAGACCGTGGCTCTTGTGGTGGCTGTCACTAAGCCACTGATTTATATGGAGTGCATCGTTGCTTCAGGATCCCCATCTCTAAAATGTTTTCCCCACTAGTGAAAAGTGCCAAGTGCTAGTGTATTCGGGAAAAGAGTCTTATGGCACACTGGCAGTGGTGGTAATGGTCCTGTTTCGCTTAGAAAAGTATGAAGTTTGAATAATATAAAATGTTGGCATCTTGTAAAACTAGGCTGCTGCAGCAGATGATGCTAGATACCAGTGCACCTATTCTTTGGTTAAATGCATTGTACTGGTGAAATAATCTCAGAGAGTCGATGACAGTCTCTGAATGTGTGCTTGAAAAGTGCAATTAAAGCTGTTTACCTTTCATTAACTTGTTTAGCTTTTACAAGTCATGTGAAACGTGTGTGTCTGGAGAGCAATACTTTTAGATATGGAGTACTATTTGAATGTTTAAAAAATAAAGGAGCTTTTAAAAATATTTATGTTGAGGTAAACAAAAAATGTTCTTGTAATATGTTACTGCTTTCTCTGTGTGTCAAATTTGCTTTTGTTTTGCATTTGGCTTGACTGCTTTTACTCAAAAAATTTTTGTATTTTGGCTCTCTGTTAAATATTTCCTTCTTCAATTAATCTTCCCATTGTGAAAGAAGTTGCAAAGTCCACGCTCCAAAGGAGTTTGCTGCACAATGTTCCCATCTCATGCCAGTGCTCTTAATTTAATATTTGAGGTAGTGTTAACTTTTCCAGAGAAATGAGATGAATTTCGGTACCCTACCCTTACTGAGTGGGGATTTCCTAAAGGATTTTTTGGATAAAGGATAAATGTCAGTGCTTTGTGAAGCCTATGTACCTTCCTTTCAGTCAATTTGCTTTACAGAGAACAAGGAGGGAAATTGGATGAGTCTCTTTTTTCTGTGATCAGAACACTGACTGAGTTCCTTCCCTGTTTTTCACTTTTATTTTCCATGTTTCCGCTTTATTTTTCAAATTTATTTTTCATGTTTGTAATCAAACATGTATTCAAAGAAGAATACTGACTGACTTGAGACACAGTTACCTTCAAAGGTAAATTAATTGAAAAGTATTCTCGGATCCTCTGATAAGAGGTGAGGTGGCACATTTCTCTAGAATCCCTGACTGTCATATAAATTTAATTTCTTTACTGTTGATGACTTACAATACCCAGTAAGCATTCTGCTCTTTGGTGTCTGTGTATCACCACCGGCCACACCATTTTGTCTAAGGGTCAGGAGACAGCAATCCTCCAAATGCATAAATGAGAACTAAATTTTATCTGGCAGCACTTTGCCACTGTCAGTGGAGAGAATGGGAAGTGCCTACAATTCCTTCTGGTTAACAGGATCGATTGTCTACTCTTAACCTTGTAGGAGAAAGATGATAACGAGCTAATTAGTAGAGTTGGTTACTTCTAGAGTCTCTTCTTTCTTCCCCTCTTCCCTATGTCCCGTGTCAAAAATGAAATTGGCTCAGTGACCACTATAGCGATAGAAAGATACACCAGTAAATAAATAAATAAAGACTAAGTTTGATCTGCCTTAAAAAAAAAAAAAGGGGAGATCAAAAGGGAGTCCATGGTATCAGTACAGTTTCTGATATATCAAATAAAAAGATTAGACACCAGAAGAAACCTTTTCTCTATGTATAA